>PVHP010000119.1:0-33028 GCA_004024765.1 Zapus hudsonius | reverse complement strand
CTTTGACTTATTTTGGGCATCCTCAGTGTCTCTCTCCATTATTCTTTTCCAGGATAACTGATTTGCTGTGGAGGTGGTTCACTTGCTCATCTCCCCACTTCTCAAAGGTTCTTTTTGGCCCCTAGGTGATGAGTTAGGGGTGTTTCATCTCCTGCCTCGTGTCAGCCATCATCCCAGGTCCTGTTGGTGGAATTGGGTTGTCCATGGTTCTCACTGCCTTCTGAAACATACAAACAGAATCTCCAATGGAGAATGAGATCAGTACAGGTTAAATGAGACAACCACTATTAATTTGCTGAGATTCTAATGGGTGTAGCATCTCTGTAGAGCCATGGTTAGCAGGAGTTTCCCTTTGGAGTCCAGGTTCTTGGTTTCCTTAAGACTTTGCCTGGGATCCCAGTTCCAGTTAAGTGTTCCTTACCTTGGAGCAGATTTCTTAGCCAATCAGCAAGCCATTGATTATTCACCTGGGTTTAGAGCCACTATTGCACAGATGAGCACCTCCTGATTGCTGGTCTCTGCTAAATAGCAGTGTCTTCATGTGGTGTATCTTTGTATGCTGTACATTTTAAAAATAGATATATTATGATGGAATATGAGGTTGCAAGATTCAAATGTTTCCCCAATTCTAGTTATTTCTATACTTAGTGATTCTGATTTGATTTATTATGGAAATGGCATAATGACCTTTTCTTCAAATTTTTTTCTTCAAAATTGGGCTTTCTTTTCAAAATAGCACTAACATGTTATAAGTTGTTCATGCCATATATGCTTACATTGCTAAAAGGAGTCATAATTAGTTTTTTCAGAGGACTTCTATAATAAACTTTTAAACGATAACCACCATCTGTGATGCATAAAATATTATGTAATAATGACTAACATCATATATTCTGCCACCTATTTCATGTATTAAGAAATACTCTTGGACTGGAGAGAGGTCTCAGTGGTTAAGGTGCTTGTCTGCAAAGCCTAATGACCTGATTTGACTCCCCAGTACCCATATAGAGCCAGGTGCACAAAGTGGAGCATGCATCTTGAGTTCATTTGAAGTGGCTAGAGGTCCTGGCATGTCCATTTTCCTCTTGTTGTAAATAAATAAAATATTAAAAGATATTCTTAAATGTCAGTTTATCAAATCATTGTTGGGTAATCCTTTGATTGCTTTATGTAGCATCTCTTGGCTCAAAGGGGTCATTGTGTATTGTTCAGATCAAAACCTATTTTGGCAAAATTGTGTTAATTATTTTGGTTCACCAAATGTAGGTGAAATAATTTTGGCTTTATTTTTGGAATGATAAACAATCACATAGTTATATGAAAATAAACCAAATTATTGTGATTCTCACTGCATCAAACATTTAAGTGAAGCCGGGCGTGGTAGCTCATGCCTTTAATCCCAGCACTCAGGAGGCAGAGGTAGGAGGATCGCCATGAGTTCAAGGCCACCCTGAGACTACATAGAGAATTCCAGGTGAGCCTAGGCTAGAGTGAGACCCTACCTCGAAAAACTAAAAAATAATAATAATAAGTGAAAACTTATAAAAATATTTAATGAAAGTTTATTATTATTTTAATCAAGGTGAATAAACAGATATGTAACTTATTGTTTTATGGTGTTGCTGGAAGATCCATACTTCTTAACCTGGCATTGTTGTTTTGTTTTTATTTCCTGAAATATTTTGTTAAATCTACTTTTTACATTAACATTATAGCAATATAATAATAATTATATGATGGTATATTCTGAATTCTTCTATTATTTCAATCTCTAATATTTTCTATTACTCATCAATTAATTCAATTAAAAATTTTTAGAGATTCTTCATAGCTTAAAATAAGTTATAAATTTTAGTGTATGTTTATTATAAGAAGAGAAGGAGAGTGAGAGGGAATAAGAATGGGTGTGCCAGAGCCTCCTGCCACTGCAAACACACTCCCTTACCTGAAACCCATCCTAATTTACTAAAAAAGCCTTGTAATGTAAGCAAGGGAGTCTTGGCTGCTCTTCCTCATCCCGAAGCCTGAATCTCACAGTCACCATTCTGGTAAAGCTGTTTTGGGGGGATTGGAGAACCTTCAGCTTATCCTTTTTCCTACTTTCTCATAAACTATGAGACCTTTACTAGCTGATCTCTGAGCTTTTCTTAATTTAATTTTCTTCACCTAATGTGAAAGTGAAAGGCTTACTCCCTCCTCCTCCACGACCTGTGTGTGTGTGTGTTTGTGTGTGTGTGTGTGTGTGTGTGTGTGTGTGTGTGTGTGTGTGTGTGTGTGTTCCTTTAAGCTCTGACCCTTTGCAGTTTCACAGGAAATCTCTGTCATGATTCCCTCCACACCCAAGCTCAGCTCCCAGCATTGGTCTCAAGCCCTGCCTTTAGTGTGTGTGTGTGTGTGTGTGTGTGTGTGTGTGTGTGTGTGTGTGTGTGTGTGTAACCATCCCAGCCTTTCTTTGGTTACTAAGTATCCCCATACAAACCTCACAATTAACAATTTAACTCCATCCTACTCCGTTTCTTCAATTTTTTGATTTATAAGGGGAAAGAATTCTAAAAGTGGTGGATCACTATTACCACAAAGTTCCATAACATAACCAGATGAGTTTTGATATTTTAAATACATTAAAAATATAGAATCATAAATTGATTTGGTGATCATTCAAAGTGATAAAATGAAATGGAACTATGTGGAGGGCAATGAGCATACTGCACAATAAGTAGCAAAAAGAATGAACATGCAAAACTACATATGTACACACACATAGATGATAGATATTAGATATCCTTGTAGCTTTTACTTTTAAAGTGTGAATATAACAATAAAGGCCATTATTAAAGAATAAATATCAACATTTCTTTCTTTGTTCCATAAACTTAGTTTCCATTGTTTTCTATGTTTTAAGCTCCTGTCTGTGGTAACAGGTCACAGGTACATGGGAACCTTCCTGATTTTGCCATCAGTTTTTTGAAATGATATGGGGACTCAAACAAAACAAAACAAAACAAAAGTCGGTCATAGCCTCACCTTCCATATTCTTTTACTTCTAAAAATGAAGACTGGCATTTAGTTTCTGTACTTTCCATGGTAATTTTGATGATCAAAAGCAAGGCATTTCTGGGAATAAAAACGACAGATATAAGTATATGGGTAACAGTCGAAAATTCTATGGAGTGATTAGAAACAACATTGGAAAAGAGAAAATACCTTTTAATATATGCACTTCAAGTCACTATTCAAACTCATTTGTTTCACATCTGTAACTTGGCTTTCAGATCCCTTGCCTACAACAATTACAGGTCTCACAACCACAGCTTAGAATGTCACATCAGGTACACCTCTGAGGCTGCTCTGGCTGGTCTCTTCTGTCACCAGCTGACTGAGCATTAACACTGCCTCCCACAGTGAAGCAGCAGGCTCTGGTCCAACTGCCAGAGCAGAAAAGCTAGCAACACAGAATGGCTCCCAGGGGAGCCTTTCCCCACCTGCCTCCTAACTGCCTGCAAGAACCCTTCAAGAAGCCTAGTTTTCAACATTTTTCAGAAAGACAAATCCAAAGAGAGCATGTTTAAGTTCAATCCCATCCATGTTTTCATTGTGCTTTAATGAAGGTGACTAGAGTAGGGTGCATTTTGTTGATGAAATTAAATGTGAATATAACTAGTCATTCAGGTGAAGCAACATTTTGTGCTATGTGACATCAATCCTTCCTTATGATCTGAGGATGGTAAAGGCAGACAAGTACAGGGGAGTGAACACCCGAAGCTTCGCTCACTGTAATTCCCCCAGAGTTCATATCTTAGCATGCCAAAGAATTGGACAAACTTAGGTAGGGAACACTTTCTTTATCACATACATTTGTTCATAGCAGGGTAAATTCAGAGGAGCTGGGAGAAGGATAGGAAAGGCAGCTCACCACAACGAAAATTACAAAATGTGTACAGAATCACCAAAAAAGTGCAGAATTTACATTCATATTAAAGAAATCTTGCCTCCTTTGGCCCCTTCTCAGATCCTTCCAGTGGCAAGGTCAGAGAGGGGGAAAGAGGGTTAGACTCACCACCTGGTCCCAAGCCTCCACCCCCTTTCTAGGAAGGGTGCAAACTTAATTTCAGATCTTTCCCAGAGGGTGTGGCATCCAGGCTTCTGCTATGACATTTCCTGCTTTTAGTCAAGGAATGAAAAATCATTCACTTTGGGAGTTCTGTTCCCTTGACTGCCTAATCCAATTTCTGTCACCTATCAGTACAACAGAAAAGTATAAAGAAACTATAAACCCATAGAATGATGTCATCATTTTTCTTCCTGCAGATTAATGTTATAAGGCAACAATGCGTTTGCATGCTTCTACCAGCTACAGGTTACTTAAAATCAATGTTGTCTACACCAAGCTAGAAAAACATATCTTCTTAAACGATATTTCGAATATGGTCAGATGCTTTTTCTGAAATATCACCTCACTAAGGTAAAAAAATAAAACATTTGGATTTGAAAGAGTAATTTAAAATGAATTACTAAAAGTAATGTTAAAGACAAGTGATTATTTTCCTTGATTCTTTAAATCAAGCATTACTATTTGAATATGTCATGTATAGAAGAGCAGGTGTTTTGATCCCACCCTGTCTTCTAGAGTGGCTGGCTTATTTCCTTCTGGTGACATACTCTCCAACTTTCACCATATTCTTCTGTGTCCACTTATTGCTTTATTCTCCCCTTGCCAGCTGCCCAATGTTTGAACACTCTTCAGTGGCTGAAAAACATCTATTTTAAGGAATATTTTTGCAAAGCCTTATGGATTGATAAACTTGGTTGTCATGTGACAATGATTTCTTATGAAGGAAAGGGATTATTTTTTTAGTTAACCATGCCATGTATTTCTGGCTCATGATATTCCAGGGCTGTGTTTACTTGCATAACTCTCAGGTTCCAAATATGACATGACAGTTAATTTTGCAAAGCATCACTGTCACTGACCTTTTCACTGAGTGAAGAAATGGAGGTGACCTTAACAAGCTGGGGAAGGGATTCAAACATGTTTATTTGCCACTAGAAGCATTTAGGATTCTCAATCTATGAATCAAAGAGACAAGTCACAAGTGTGAATACTAAAAGAGAAAAAATACCAGATTTATAAAATAATATCTTGTAAGGAAACATTAAAAATTCTGATAATCTTATTTGTGAAGTTATGCTCTGATTTTAAGACTATATCTTTGAAAGAATGAGCAAATATCCTTGAAAAGAATGAACAAATACATTAATTGATCCTATGAAATTGAAGTCTTAGAAAATAATTTTAGTATATTCTTTAAAAGCTCTAAATATTTTTGTTGTTATTAGCAACTGCTAGAAGTAAACTTTATATTGTAACACTTAAATATATAGAAAAGTCAAGTCCTCTTGAACCTTACAATCTTATATATTAGGTTTTCACATTTTGTTTTTGTAAGTAAATTGTCCTCAAATGACTAGCTCATTATTTTTAGTCATTTTCTTTTGTTTGTTGCTATAACTATTTATCACAAACAGTGTCTTGTAAAATGTATTCTTGGGAATCTGTAGTCAGAAGACAACCATAGTATCATTGGATCTTCAACATTGTGCTCCTTTTTGGGGTTCTCTGGAGGCATCTGCCCTTGCCTCTTCCAGCCTCTGGAGAAAACCTTGTATCTTGGTGTGTCCTTCCTCCATTGTCAAGGCCTACATCATTAAATTTCTCTGTCTGTTATTCTATAGTCAAAATACCCCCTCACTATCATTTTCTTCCTTTTATATCTATTTGCACAAACAACTACAATAGCTTTTGATCAATGTAGGTAAGTGGGTTGCATTTTAACATTCAGCAATATTATAATACAATGTAACAATATAATGTTGATGGAGATGAAGTAAATACATGAAATTCAGAATCATTGAAATTATAAAAGTACATTTAATAATATTTATAATGTATGTTTTATGTTTATTATTATTTACAAAACACTACACATATAGATTTTTTTATGTTGTTTCAATGACTGATATTCGATATGACCATTGACTTAGTTACCATAATTTAACTTAAGAAAAACATATATGTGTGAGAAAAATCACGTCCATAAACATAAATATGGTTTATAGTAGAAATGGCAACTCAAGAACATGAAATCATGTAATAACAATAAAGTAATTAATTTGTTCATTTATATTTTAAAAAGAATTTTTAATGAGCCACTAATTATAATGCAAGGCTATTATCACGATATTGTTAATCCATTTTGATAGTCTGGTGTAATTAGATAACTTTAAAATTTATAAAAATATTAAGCTCATGAGCTGCTACTCATCTATACTACCAATCTATTTGAATTCCTGAATAAACACCACAATAAAATAGCTCAATAAGTTCTCAAAGTTAATTAGGTCTTAAAACATTTAATGTCTCTGATAATTCAGAAAATAATCAGTGTCACTAATGTGTATATTTTATGATCTCTAAATTTATCTAATTTTGGTTATTCAGTGAAGTATGAATAAGATATTTACAAATTGATCTCATGCAAATATTAAAATAGGAAAACAAATTAACATGTAAGGTTGGTTTGCTTCCTTTACCTAATTCAGTGAAAGTATGTAATTTTGATTTTATTATTTAATATTCAGCAGGAGAAGGCTAGAAAGTAACCTGTTTGGATTGTAGGATTGTAGAACTCAACTGAATAGGCAGCCATGACTTTTGGTTGAGGCTCTCAGAGCTCAGATATGCCTTTGCTTCACATCCTGTGCACTGGTGTCACCATGTACAACCTGACTGATAGATGGAGGAGCAAAGGGGACACAAAACACAGTCTACCATCTTTAAGATGCCTTGTGGCTCCAAGAGCATAAAAATAAAAGAAATGGTACAGCTCAGATAAAGACTTCAGGACCAATTAGATAATGTGATAAGGAGAAAACATGAACTTTTTGCATCCATTTAGATAAACTGTTATCATTTCAGACAAGTGGAACTAATGTAATCTCCACCTATGAATGCAATAATTATCATATATGATGTAACCTGTATAAAAAAAAACAAGTAATCTATTCACCAAAAGACTAACAGATTCAAATCTATGTATTTATACTTGAATTAAAAGAAATCAATCCTCCATAAAGATTTAAAACAATAACTAAGGAAGGAATGTTAAATAAAGAACAAAGATGTTTACTTTCTGTTTTTAAACAGTAGGAATTTTGATAAAAAAATAAAACATTTTTTGCATATGTTCACTATCACATAATCCTGTTATATAAAATGAGAATGCTCTGTAATGGCAATTTGTAAAATATAAAGTAACAATTGACTTGAACTAAAATCTTTTACATTTTATGCAAATTTACATAGAATTTACATCCTAGCAAGTTCTATAAAATATGAAAATGGGATGAGGAGATGGCTCAGTTTTTAAGAGCCTTAGTGTACAAGCATGAGGATTGAAGTTTGGTTCCCCACACACATAGGCTGATAATACATGCCTGTAATCCTACCACATAGGAAGTAGACACAGGCACATTCCCAGTGTAAGACTGGATAAATCACGGAGCTCTGGATTCTGGAGTGACAATGTCTCAAAAATGAACGTAGACAGCACTGAAGTTGATACCCTATATCAATTTCTTGCTTACACGTGCATGCATGTGCAAACGCGCGTGCTCACACACACACACACACACACACACACACACACACATACACACGCGCACTGTTCAATCCCCAGCACTTCATGAAAAAAAAATTAAAAGAACAAATATGGAATTAATGTCCTACATATAGTTTTCTCCATATTTATAATAGAGCAGGCAAGGAAGATGAGGTATAAAAGGCTTAGCTATCTCTAGATACAGACACAATAGGAATGGGTGCCATACAGCCACTCTAAGAGTTGCTTTATAATGACTAAACTAAAAATGCACAGAATACGAAAGCATGCCATTTCCCTATTCTAGGATATGTCCCATATGTTCTAAATGGAAAACCAAAACAACACAAAGCAAAAAAATGATCTTTCATTTCAAATGGGAACCCTAAATACTGCATGATGGCTTTATTTTATCTGTACAATGTTCCCTAATGATAAGGGAAATTCTTAGAGAAAAAGATATTATGCTCATAAAGACTCTGTTTCACTTGCTGCACAGACTCAATCTTCCCCTTCCATGGGGCGGCCGACTTTAAATATTTCATCAGCAATTCAGTCTAACACAAGGAAAACTAAACTCATCATCTTCTTCCCATAGTCGTGATCCATTTTCATGCTTTCTGTTTTGACTAATGGTGTCATCACTCACTCAATCAAGAGTTTCAAGATCTTGGACTCTTCATTAATTCTCTTCCTCTCTCATCATGTCAGCAAATCCTTTGCTTTCATCTTTACAAGCTATTTAACTTTATTTCTCTTGCTATTAAAACAGCAATGTCTGGGCAATGTTAAAATGTTTATCTTAAAAGTTTGTGACCATCCTCAGCACAGTAACAAGACACCATCTGAAAAAAAAAATATGTGTTAAAATCTTGTATCAGTTTTTTCTCTTCTAGTCCAACTCATTCAAAAAAAATCCCTTTTCACATCTATCTTAAATGTTGCTGTCTCAGCGAAAGTGCATATGGACATGTGACTGGTTAAGGTTAAAATCCCAAGAAGCCTGAGTTCTTATATCTTATCTCAGCTATGCCTACAATGACTAAAGGTGTTTTACTACTGTGACTATAGCTGTTCCAGTTTTCCATTAAAGAAACAAAATGCCTGATAATCACTATAAAAGCAGAAAAGCTAATTTTGAGGTTTCAGAAGTTCTTATTCACAATCACTGAGATCTGCCACTTGGAGTCTGTAGAGAGGCAGCAAGACAGAGAGTAAAGCTGCTTGCATCACAGTGTTCACAAAGACCAGAGAGACGTGAAGGGTCAGAGAGTCTTTACCGATTCCAAGGTCATGTGATAAAATAACTCCTTCTCTCTAGCCCCCCCCCAAATACTTCTACTTCCAAATTCCCCATGGACTGGGGATCCAGCCTTCACTATGGCCTTGTAGGGAACATTATCCACCCAAAATATATGGATTTGGCAAGCTGATACACAGGAAAGAGTTAAAAGGGTGCAAATAATCTTTGAATCAGTCACCTCCTGTTACAGCTGAGTAGTGAAACACTTGTTCTGTCTTAGAACACCATACACTTTTACCAGGCTTTAGGAGGTAACACTCACATTTTAAGAAGGACATGGAGGATATTGCTGTTATATCTAGAAATGACACAAGCATTCCACTGAAGTTGTGTTTACTCCAAGGCTATATTTCACTAATGACTTTACCAATATTATATACATTATGTATATTAAATTTGATATAAAAATATGTTCGTTTTAATTTACATGTGTCACCTCCTTTGTTTACTTGAGAATTGTTTTTTTTTTTAAATTTCTTTGCTTAGTTTCTCCTTTGGTTCAGGATGGTCATAGCATTTAACGCTTTCAATGACAGCCACACATAGTCTTGTATGAATGAAATAAAACCGTAAATTACTCAAACTGAATTCTACAAGAAATTTTATAGTGACGGAGGCTCCATATTAATTCTTAAATGATGAAGAAAGGCAGCAAAGATTCTCCTTTGCACATGAGGATTTCATTTGATCTGGTCTCTATGATTCTTGAATTACTATGATTCAGGATAAAATTCCGTATATATTGAGAACGCAACAATGTTAAGTGTGCCTATTCTCTGCAATCCATTGTTGGTTCTACTGAATTGAATGGATGATCCTTTTTCCTCTAAGTATTTCAAACGCACAAAGCTATTTGTTTTCGTTTATTTTTATACTTACATATGCGTCAGTTTCAGGACTATTCAAAATAACCTGTAAAGTTACAAATTAGAACATGAAGTATTACAATTAGATTAACAAGAAGAACATTGGGAATGTACTTCACTTTTAGAATTTTAAAGTATTGAGTTGCTGCTGCATAAGGCATGGTTTCACAAGTTTCATAAAGCTTTCACAAGTTTACAAAGAATTGATAAAATTACTCAAAAAAGTAAATCAAAAAATTAAGTGTAAGTAAATCAAGCAAATCACAAAATCGGTATTTGTGTTAAATACATCTAGATACAGACATAGTAAAATTGATGAGCTATTTGCAATCGATGAAGTAAAAATCAAAATAAGAAGGAAATGGGGACTCTGCTAGAATGAAACGGGGAAACAAATTTAGGGATCAACAAGTTGAAGAAAACCACTCTTCCAAATTACTTAATTTTCTTCATTCTAGCTGTGGTTTGATATCTTGAAAATTTTGAAAATTTATCAGTGCAATATTCTATGCACATTCATATATTTTTAATAAAAACATTCTCTATTTTTATAAAAGTAAGCAACTTTCCATTCTATTTTAAGAAACTGATGTAACTTTAATAGAAAGGATATACATAAAGAAATCGTTGAAAAATACCTGTGGTAGTTTGAATAATGTCGCCCAAAAGAATTAAGGGTTTATTAAAATTATTAATTGTCTCCAGGCTTCTGCTGTAGGAAGTGTCACTTTGGCCTAGCCTCCTGGGGACTGACCCTTTCTAATTTGGATGCAAAATATTAGGGATAGATATGCAAAAGAAGAGCAGGAACCCAGTTCTGCCTTTTGTGAATTATAGTGTGACACAGTGTGTTTGCTTGCTTCTGGGGGTGCTGTCTCTCTCTCTCTCTCTGCTTGCTTCTGTGAAAGTGGGGCCAGCCTTTTTTCCTTAAGTTCCCCTGGATCTGTTCAATAAATTCTTTCCTCCCCAAAATTGTGCCTGGTTTGGAGATTCATCCCAGCAGTGTGAGGCTGACTACAGCAATACCACTGAATGCTACTATTTATGAATCACAAATTTTATGTAACATAAGTTATATATTATGATCAAGATGATTATATATATATATATATATATATATATATATATATATATATGTGTGTGTGTGTATTAAATATTTGCATGCTCCACATAATTAATATAAAATATTTGCCTATTTGTGTATGTTAAAATTATTTTTATATACTCTCTAACACTTTTATTTTTGAAGCTTATAAGTAAGCATATTGAAAGTGATGACACCTTCAGTAGAATGGGAAATAACTAGTTCTAGATTTTCCACAGTTCCTATGAGATAATCATAGAAATATTGCTGAAAAGTGTTAATTCAAGGTAAATAAAATATGCCTGAAAATGGCAATTTTTCTAATCACATGAATGTATACCTTTTTGTTTTTATACTAATAATTTTAACACAGTTATTATGTTTATATAAATTTTCTCACACAAACACACACACGTATATATTGATTTAACACACACACACACACACACACACACACACACACACACACACACACACACACATATATATATATATATTGCCTTTATGGGGAGTTTTAATGCTGACCTTTGACACTAATTGGATATTTCCCTCATTAAATACAAATAGTGCATGCTAATCTATCACCTTGTCTCTGTGTGCTAGGTTTCACTTGAACTGACAAGTTCAGCTACCAATCTAGAGACTATTTAATCTATTTCTCATTGGGGACTCAATAAGGACTTGATGATGAGCTATATATCATTTGTTGGGAATATACCTATAACTTATAAGACATCTTGGGACCATGACATCACTAACTTAACAAATTAATAGGAAGTTATAAATGTAAGAATATATGGTATCTGATGTTAAATATTATGGTCACAAATATGACATTGCGCACCATTTTACCAAAAGTGAGAGAACGAACCTGAACCTGATGAGCTCCTTTTTAAAGGAACTCATGTAACAGAATACTTTTAAATGATGAAGGCCTTTTTAAATTGCCAATGATAATGGCAACTTTTTCTTATAAAAGTGTGCATGCAGAAACAACAATGTTACTTCCCAGCCATTCTACACACTTGTGAAGTGCAGAAGATGCCACATGATTTTACTATACTCCATCATGGTGATGCAGGAATCTCAAAAGTTAATTAAATGGGAACTTTCTGGTTTTCAAAAACACCATTTCTTTCCTACATATGACTCTGGACTAGACTTCATAATTCTGTAGTTGTAGAACAGCCTTTGATTGTGAGTTTCTTGGTGTGGGCAGTCGTTTCAGCTCTTGTTTCATTAGGGCCTAAACAGAAACACCTCTTATCCCACGCATCTAGAATCCACACAAGGCAGCTACGACTAAATATCCTCACTGCACTTTTATGTTACAGAACTGAAGAAATACCCAGAGAATTCTTCATGAGGTAAATGAATTTTGTGACTTGCCATTGGGTTCATTGTAGCATCTAACATTGTGCATTCAATGTAGCATCTAACTTTCATATTGGCTTTGTGCACACCGGACAGGGACAGTGTCACTTCTGTTTGCACATTATTGATATTGTGTTTGATAGTTCTACTTTAGTTGAACTTCAGACCACTCATTGAAGAGCTTTACCATTAATGCTTCAAGGTTGAATGACATTCAAAACCACTACAGGCATTTTCAGGAGAGATGCTTCTGAGGGGAATTCATGGGCTTTCTTCAAGTGTTCTTAGTACCTTGATTCTGATCTAGAAAAGATCAATCCATGGCTTCACACCATAGTGACTAATGCTGGCATTTTCTTGCCTCATCTCCTTAGCTTATACTATCACATAAAACAAGTTCCACACACAGCCAGTGCCTTTCTCTGTCATGTCTATATACCCAGTTATTGATGAGCAGGCACACAGACCTGTGCGCATCAAAGCTTTTGTAGAAGTCTGCTTGCTTGGTTCTGTGCTATTAAGACTCACCATCTGGCCTCTGTTATCTTGGAGTCCAACAGTGTCCACTGATACTGAAAGCAGAATCAAGATGGTTCTTAATTCTGTCTGAGAGGCAGTAGACAGTACCTGGGATCTCAAAGTAGGAACTCTAACAAGTTTGGTTTTAAATAGTCTAAGTTAGGCATGTGAGCTGGGCTTTTCATCTTAGTCCACTCCAACATCACTGCATCCCTTTGGGCTGATTTTACGCTTCGCTTCACATCTTTTCTTTTATAGCTATTCAACTCTGATATTGAGGTACTTTTCTTTAAAAAAAAAAACTTAATCTGGTAAAACCCTGAGGGCTTAAGCAGAAAATGCTTTTCCTTTCAAATGGTTTTTAATTTGCTTCTGCTTAGGTACAGTGAAAACTACTAACCTGGGAAGCTACACTGACCTTTACCTTTAGCTTTCAAATGCATGGATTTTATGATTAGACATTGACTGCTAATTTGAACTTTCAATCTCAGCAAGAGCAATAATTCTAAATGCTTCAAGTATATTATTTTAAGCCATTGTCTTTACTAAAGCAGCAGTGCTCCTGCAGGCCTCAGGCACTGGTAGATCCCTCTTATTGTACAGAATTTTGCTGCCATTGGTGTGAATGGGAAGTGACCAGGATCCTTCTCTGCAGTAGTCTTTGAACTATGTGCAGAGACAATTTCAGGATGATATTAGTACTGTGGTTGGCAGTGCTGTGAGTTAGTAAAGCTTCTTGAACCTTTTTACTGTTAACAACAGAGTAGGAAAGACCACAAGATTGCCTTTCCCCAGAGTTCCCCTTCTTTCCTCTATGTATGAGCTGTCTGACTCAGAATTCCTTAAGACAAGTCCCTAGGAGTCCTATCTGTATCTGGACAGAGCTGTAGAGATGGCTTACCAGTTAAGTGTGCTTTCTGTGCAAGCATGAAGGCCTTAGGGGGCTTGAGTTCAAGCCATCAGATTCCACTTAAAACAGCCTGGCATGACTAGGCAGACCTGTAACTCAGTCCCACGTATGGACAGAGACCCAAGAATCTTCAGAGCCATGCAAGCTTCCAAACTAGCAAAAAGAGATCCAAGCTCCAAGCAAGACCAGGCAGTAGATCGATGGAGAGGACAGCAGACTTTCCACCCAAGCTCCACAGGCAAGCAACCCCCACCATAGGTGAGCCGTAAGCTCAGCAAAGGTACATAAACATGCATATACTGCACACACCACACACACACACACACACACACACACACACACACACACGTGCGGGGAGAAAGAGAGGGAGAGGGAAAAGGAAAAAAGTTATATAAAATAGAGACAAAGATATTTTTTAAACATAAAATTGATTGAGTAAAATTGAAACCAGGCAATAAAGAACCCCTAATCAGCCACAGAAAATTGGTCATGTTGGTAGAATATGTATATATAAAACTTGAAAAGTTCAAATGTGTTTTATTTATTTTTAAAATATATTTTTATTGAGAGAGAGAGAGAGAGAGAGAGAGAGAGAGAGAGAGAGAGAGAGAGAGAGAGAGAGAATGGTGCCAGCACCTCCTGTCATTGCAAACTCCAGGCACTTGCCCCACTTTGTGCATCTGGTTTTACAAGGTTACTGAGGATTCAAAGTAAGACCCTTATGCTTTGCAAGAAAGCATCTTTAACGGCTGAGCCATCTTTCCAGCCCTCATTGAGTTGTATTATATATTGAGACATCTCTCAGCTGCTGATAGTTGGGTGACCAATGAGGAGATTTAGGTAGAAGGGACATAACATTAAGAATTTTTCTATCCCATCTTATAATTTCTTAAAATGTGGAAGAAATTTTGGCCTACTCATTACATATTTGGTTAAAAAAAAAGGTGAAAATTTTTCTCTGGACTCAGAGATGACCTTTAATGAAAACTATTGGAACTACGAAACAGAGAGGTAGAAAATTGAATTGTTTATAGTTTTATACAAATAATAATAGAAAAGTTTAAGGGTGTCGGACAAAAGCTATGAAAAGAAATTCACTGATGCCCAGAAGTCTCCTGCGTGCTGCAGCTCTGGAAAAGCAGTGTGTGACCACAACCGATGATTATTTTAAAGGTGCATGTCTAAACCAGTACGCTTTTACCTCAGACAACTGATGAAATAACTTGGCTGAGAACAAGAAGTCAGTTATAAAAACTAGATTGCTTCACTAGTTGACTAGTTAAAGAAAATGGGTATACATAAACAGTGGGCATTTATTCACCAGTAAAGAAAATGAAATCACCAATACAGGATACTTTCTCTTATATATGGAACCTAGATGTGTGTGTGTGTGTGTGTGTGTGTGTGTGTGTGTGTGTGTGTGTGTGTGTGTAGGTCAGCAGACTAGAAAGGGGACTATGATGGCAATGAAGGGGTTGTGAGCGAGAGTCCAAGGGGAAGAGAGAGGAGACACATGATGAATGCAGATGGACAGGAATTAGATGGCAGCTACAGGAATACAAAAATAAATGTGTGTGATGAGAGATAATAGATCAAATCAAGTTGTTATGCAAATACAGAATCTTACAGATTCATAGCTCTAAACAGTTTCTAACTTTGTGTTTAGGATCCTAATACTGATGGAAAACTTGTCAACTAGAGAACCAGTTTGAAAAGAATTGCATTGCCAAAGTGACTCCCAAGACTGAATATATATAAACACCAGTCTCAATAACTTTTACCTACTGAAAGTACATTGTTATAGAACAACATCCAAAAAAAAAAAAACAATTTATCATGTGGACTCCATCTCAGAGAAAACATACGGGGTCACATTTTTGAGTGGGGAAAGCAAAATTCTGTTTCATCCATAAGCAACCTCTTTGTAATAAGTAATATTTTTAACTCTTTAAAAATTTCCTGGGCTGGGGAGATGGCTCAGGGGTTAAGGCACTTGCCTCCAGTGCCCAAGGCCCCCGGTTCAATTCCCCAGGACCCACATAAGCCAGACCCACAAGGTGGTGGCCTTGGTGCTCTCTCTCGCTCTCTCTCTCTCTCTCTCTCTCTCTCTCTCTCTCTCTCTCGCTCTGTATCTCTCTGCTTGAAAATGAATAAATAAAATATTTTTTAAAATTCCCATTGTTTGCTTTAACAAAACGGAGGTTTTATTACTATTACCAGCATTACAAAATCATGTGTTTGCATTTAAGGATGATGATAAATCATTTAGCAAGGTCTGACTAGAATATCCTGTACTCCCGCCAGACAAGGCAGAGAGAATACCTCCACGGGATCACATACTTTGGGTTTTATTCAGTAATTGACTATGGATTTCTTTTTTTACCTTTGGGAAGAAAATGAATAGATTTCAGGTAAACATAAATACTTAAAATCTGGAATACTGAAAATAGAGATAAAAACTAGAGAGCTGGCTTAGATGTTAAAGGCATTTACTTATAAAGCCTGAAAGCCTGATATGATGGCTTTGATTCCCCCGTACCCACATAAAGCCAGATAAGCAAAGTGGCACAGGCATCTGGAGTTGGTTAGCAATGGTGAAAGACCCTAGCACACCCATATTTTCTTTCTCTCCGAATACTTTTATGAAATATCTTACTAAATAAACACATAAGTAAGTAAGTAAATATTTTAAAAGGATATAAATTTGTTCAAATAAAGAAAATACAGATAAAAATCATGAAAGTACTTCTCAAGTTTCTAAATATTCATCATAATGCCATATTGCCATCATTTAATTTCTTTTTGTGCCTTTAAGTTACAATGCAGAGCTGTTTCATTTCAACCTAAAATGACTTTGTTGAGCATTTTTTTCAAGGGCAGATCTAGTTGTCACAAATTCTCATGCCCTGCTTTTGCTTACCCATGAATGTCTGAATTTTTCGCCTCGTCTATATGAAGGCCATCTGTGCAAGGTATGATTCTGGTTAACATGCCCTGTTTTTTGTTTGTTAACTTTATTTTTCAAGGTAGGGTCTTATTGTAGGTAAGACCGAACTAGAACTCATCTGTAACCTCAGGCTGCATTCAAACTCACAGCTTATCTCCTCCATTATCCATGTGCCACCGGCATGGAAAATGTTTTTTCCTTCCTTCATTCCTTCGTTCCTTCGTTCTTTCATTCCTTTCTCTTTCTCTCTTTGTTTCCGTTTCTTTATTTCTTTGTTTCTCTCTTTCTTCTTTCTTTTTCCTTCCTTCCTTCTTCCTTCCTTCCCTCTCTCCCTCCCTCTTTCTTTCTCTTTCTTTTTTCTTTATTTCTTTCTTTCTTCTCCTTTCTTTCTTTTTTATTATTTTGGACATATATAAAGGTTTCCTGTTGACCCCATCTTTGCCAGTGCCTATTTTTTTTCTTGATGATTGTGATTTTTGTCTTTGATGGAATCTCATTTTCATTTGCTTATCAGAAAAAAATGGGTGGAAAAGATTGCATTCAATTGTGTATGTTTTTTCTTTATTTGATAACTGTTTCCTTTTCTTAAGAGAAGCTTTTTAATTTTTCTTAATTTAATAAGGTCGCATTAGTAAATTTTTGGCTTTATTTCCTGGGTGACCTGGGTCCTGTTCTGAAAGCCCTTTTTATTGCCCAGATCTTGAAGTACTTTTTCTACATTATTTTCTAACAATTTCAGATATCACTGTATGTCTTTGATTCATTTTGAGTTGACTTTTGCTCACAGTAAGAGATGGGGATCTAGTTCCGAGTGGATATTTCATGTGGATATTCAATTTTGCCAGTAGCATTTTTTACATATGCTCTTTTATCCAGTGTACATTTTTGGCATCTTGTAAAATAATCAAGTTGCTGTAGCTGCATGAGGTTGTGTCTGGACTGCCAATCCTTTTCATGTGACAGCCTTGTTAGTTTTCGTAGCAGCCCCATATTGATTTTGTTATTATGGATCTTCTTTTTATTTTATCAAGAATAAGACCTAGTTACTATTTTTATTATCAAATTCATTTTATAACCTTTAAGTTCACTAACTTTTTATATCATTAGATCGGCTTTTGACACTCTAGAAAATTGTTCATCTCAGTTATGTTATTTTGCGCCTCATAATTTTGTTTTTTTTTTTACTTTTTTCTCCTTATTGAATAACAGTTTTGCTCCTATTTTTTTAAAAAAAATGACTTCACATTGCCATTCATTGCCAGTAAGTTCTCTGAGTATATATAAGACATTTATAATATAATGCCTTTTTAACATATTGTATCAGGTATTTTTCCTAGAATGTTTGATTGATATTTATTCCTCTATCTTACAGATATTTTAGAAAACTGAATATTTGTAAACTTAAAATTTGAAGTATAATAGCAATTAAGAAGAAAAATAGTGTAGAAATATTTGTTTATACAATTACTGTATATTTACAATTTCAATGTAGATAAATTATAGTCATATATAATTTCTATGCTTTCCTTTATGAGTATAGACAGTCTACGTTTCTGTAAATGGCCTGAAAAATTATTTTTTTGGCTGTAGCTCCATGTCCTTTTTAATTGTTGAAATCTTCCACCATATGATGAGTAATGACAATCTATTGATAAATGAATAAAACAAGAATTCTATAGGAAACTTGAAGAAAAAATATAATAAATTATATTATCAAACTATATTTTATTTGTTAAAAACAAATATTGAGGAGGGCGGAGCATGATGGCGGACAAGTAGCAGCCTCTCCAGGACTCTCTCCTTAAAGGTTTGATTTTCCAGCTGGGATCCGAGCCCCAGCACCAGCCAGCCCTGAACCCAAGCCTACCCTCTCCCCTGCTCCTGCACCAGCCCAAACAGGGTTCCCTAGAGGCTTTCTGCTCCACAGAGGAACAGAGAGCCACCCTTCCCCCACCCCAAGCTCCTGCCATCACCATTGTCTCCTTGCAGGCACTTCCTGAGACTTTGGCTGAGCACCTTTCCCTCCGAGGACCCCCTCCCTCCAGCGCCCTATGGGCGCACTTCTCCCCGAGAACCCCCCCCCATACACAGGCAGACATGCTCCTTGGGCAAACTGACTTAGCTCAGTTCCAGAAGCCCCACTCCCCATGCAGTTGCAGGGCGGAGCCAGGCCTCAGGCACCTGGGAACCTCTGCCAGTGCTGGGAGGGCAGAGACCCTGCCAGGAGGGTACAGGCTGCTTCAGTGGGCACCAGGGACCACACACCACTGACAGGAGGGCACAGTCAAGTGGGAAAACACTGGGCTCTATAGTTCGGGCTGGTGGGATGTTTCTACTGCAGCATCCCAACTGGGGCCAGGGGCCCATGTGGTGGCTCTAAGACTAAACAGTCAAATACAGAGAGATCCAGACAGGTAAAGATCTAAGACTCTCTGGGGACAGAACACCCCATCAGGAAAGACATCTGTTTAAGAGCAATCCTGGTGATTTTTCCACTGGAAGCAAAGCGGGCTGAACAGCACTACCCAGGGTGCCTGAGTCCCACTCCCCTACCTGGACATGGGCAGAAACCAATGGAAAAACCCCACAGAAAACAAAGATGGAACTCCCCAACTCAGGGCCCCTAGTCCCATTATGGAACAGGAAAGTGGCAAGGTAGATACAATCCCAAAGAGAGAATAATATGACTCCTGACCAAAACTGCATTGCAAACATGATGCAGTTAATGGCTGATATGGAAACTATGAAAAAAGACATGAATGAGATGAAGCTCACCAACACAAGAATAGACTCCAGACTGAATTTAATAGAGAGAAATATGAATGAATTCAGAAACACATTAAGTGAATTGAAGGTGAACCAACTTCAGGAGGAACTAGAAAATCAATTGATTAAATTTGATGAGGACTTAAGAAAATTCAAAAATGATTTTCAGGAATCCCTAGCAAAAACAAAAATAGACTGGAAATTGGATCTCACCAAAGAATTGGAGACTATAAACAAAATTATAGCAGAAACCAAAATTGAAATGGAGTTGTTAAAAACCTCCCTTGAATCAATCAGACCCAGAGTGGACAGTCTGGAGGACAGACTCTCAGACGTTGAGGACAAGACAGAAGGAATTAATAAGAATGTTATAGGTTTCAATAAATTCAAGAAATCAAGTGAGCAAAATTTGAGGGATCTATGGAATACCATAAAGAGGTCCAATATTAGAATCATGGGGATCCAAGAGGGAGAAGAAGCCCAGGCTAAGGGCATAGGAAATATTTTCAACAGAATTATTCAAGAAAACTTCCCCTATCTAATAAGAGAAAGCCCACTCAACATTCAAGGGGCAAAGAGGACTCCAAACAGACAGGACATGAAGAGGAATTCTCCAAGACACATTTAAATTAAGATGCCTAACATAGAAAAAAAGAGAGAAAATACTCAAACTGCAAGAGAAAAGCAACCCATAACTTATAAAGGAAAATCCATCAGACTTACATCAGACTTCTCATTAGACACCATGAAAGCTAGAAGGGCTTGGAATAATGCTTTTCAGGGCCTAAAGAAGTATGGCTTTCAACCTAGACTACTGTACCTAGCAAAGCTATCCCTCATAAGAGATGGAGAATTTAAAGTGTTCCATGAAGTAAACCACTTCTAATATTTGAACACAAAACCAAAATTACAGAAGATTCTACAGGGCATACCCCACACAGAAGAAACATGACATCTACCTCAGAAGAGTACCAGAGATCAGGCACAACAATCACACTCAGTGTGTTAATAACAGCAGCACAGACACCAACCTCCATTAACCCTTCAATAAGCAGGGCTTAGAAGAAACCTGATAGTTATATCTCTGAATATAAATGGACTTAACTCTCCTATAAAAAGACACAGACTTGCAGGGTGGATCAGAAAAAATGGACCCTTCCATCTGCTGCCTTCAAGAAACATACCTTACCTCTAAAGACAGTAATCTTCTTAGAGTAAAAGGATGGAAAACAGTTTCTCAGGCTTGTGGAAGTAAAAAAAAAAACAAGTGGGTGTAGCTACATTAATTTCTGACAAAATAGCCTTTACACCAAAATCAATTAAAAAGGATAATGATGGTCACTTCTTACTCATCAAAGCAATGATCCAACAGGAAGATATCACCATCATTAACATATATGTTCATAAAGGAAACCCTACTCAAAAATAAAGCAGAAATAGACTCTAACTCCATCATAGTAGGAGACTTTAATACACCTCAATCATCTCTAGACAGATCAAGCAAACAGAAGATCAGCAGGGACATAACGGAGCTCAATAACACCATTGACCTGCTGGGGATAACAGATATTTACAGAATGTTCCACCCCAAAGACACAGAATATACATTCTTCTCAGCAGCACATGGGACTTTTTCTAAAATTGATCATATCCTAGGTCATAAATCATCCCTAAAGAAATTCAGGAAGATTGAAGTAGTTCCTTGCATCATATCAGACCATAATGCATTAAAGGTAGAAATTAACAATGGAAAAGGATCCAGAAAACACACAAAGGACTGTCACCTGATATTTATAGCAGCTCAACTCATAATAGCCAAGAATTGGAATCAACCCAAATGCCCATCCATGGAGGAATGGACAGCGAAATTGTGGTATATTTACATGATGGAATACTACTCAGCTGAAAGGAAAAATGACATATCGAAATTTAGGAAAAAATGGTCTGACTTTGAGCAGTTCTTACTAAGCGAACACTAAAAGAGCAGAGAATTGAATGCCACATATTCTCCCTCATATATGGTCCTTAACCAGGCTAAACGTCAACTCTACACAGACTAGTAGAAAGAAGTGAGAGGTTATGAATGAGGGGTAAGGGATGGGGGAGGGGAACGGCTTAAACATGAGGCTAAACCAAATTAGGTTCAAAACAAAATCCTCATGAGCATACTGTAACCTATTGAGCAAGTAGTGGGCGTCAACTGGCAAGAGGGGCCATCAGTAGTAGGGGAGAATGTCTAAGCCTGTGAATAACTGAGCAGTCTGACAAACCCTGGTCCCAGTCACCAGTTCGTTCCCTCACTGAGCTGTTGACCAAAGTGACCCATGAAGTTCCAAAAACAAGACAGAATTCTGTCAAAGCCCTTGAATGCCCTCCCCAGGCCTGAGGCAAAACCCTGTTGCTGAAGAAACCACAGAATGCCATCGATCAGCATCAAGAGATCCTTCAAGGTCCTGAATGGTAACCAGCCCCCAGGTGGTAATCATTGTATTGCTGGAAGGCACTGCACAAGCTGCCAGGGGAAGCTGATCAATGACAGTTGGAGTAAACAGTGACCACTGGCATGAAACACAGTCTGCGGCCATGAATAGGCTGACCATACCTCCTACTTGGAGAGAACAGCAAACCAAGAAAGGAGCACTCGTGCAATGGAGGAGCCTGGGCCTGGGGGATACAATCAACAGCTTTTAAATTTGGCCAAATATTCCACTTAGGGAGGGGGAGCCCTTGTCTGGAACTGGGGAGTCAGGGCGATATGCACTGGATCCCATACGCTTGGGCTCACAAGAAAAGATGCAGTATGGGAGCGATTGACAGGAAGCCTACTAAAAATAGAATCTTGGTAATCCAGAATTGTGTATATTTGTTAACCTAGACTGATATCACTCTCTGATGGAGAATGTGTTTGTATTTTTCAGGATGCAGCAAAAGAGCTGTGGCCTATCTAATCCTACCATCTGACCGTAGGCAGATTGCTGAGATCCTGGCAAGAGATGAGCCACCACAGCCATATAATGGAGGATCCATATGGAATCCCACAGAGAATGACGGGATGGACAAGAGACCCACAACCACAGCCATTCTACCAACACAGGATAAGTCAGGGTGTCAGAAACTAACAATTTTCAACACAAAGACCCCCTAAGCTCACAACATTAAAGCAGCCTTAATACTCATCCACCATGACTCAGGGAACTGAGTGGAAGAGGGGACAGAAAGATTGTGAGAGCCGTGGTAGGGGAGAATATCAGAGGCATGGCACCCCTCAGTAACAACACACTTGGGCCAAGAGAACCAGGCTGAGTACTAGGCTATCCAAGGTCCCCTGCCACAGTGATTGATCCAGATGACCCACGGAGGAGGATATCCAGCTGAATGGGGTTGTGGAGGGGGGGCATTGGGGAATTGGGGATAAAAACTCATTGTTTGCCCACTATATAATATAACTCATTATGGACAATAAATATATATTAAAAATCAAATATTGATATAAAATAAATAAAAACAAACCTGAAAAAGAGAGTCATACACATTAAAAAGAAGCATTAAAATACCAACCACAAGTAAAGAAAATCACCAAAGAATTACATTAGGTAAAGTTATTTGCATAATCAGTTTCTGCCAAATATTAAATAATGTGGTAATTCTAAGGATAAATAACTAATTCAAAGATTTTAAGTAAACTATATTTCTTGATTCATGTTTTAAAATAATGTTATATCATAAAAAGTTTATTGATAAGTCTTGTGCTTTAAACAAATATAACTTATACATTAATGTATCATGTGTAACATATTTTAGCAATAGTGTATTTATTGATACTAGATGTATCCAGAGCACAATATGTTATGTCAAAGTATGATGGAGTTAATGGCAGTAGTATGAGTATGATCCATGATATATGTAAACTAAAACATAAATTCATCACTGTAACATGGATTCAAAGGGTTTATTAACATTTAAAATCCTTTGCAATAATCTTTTAAGTAAAAATGCAAATACATTATACAAGCAATGTATCAAAGCCTATTGGACAGCAGCCCATTGGGACCTTGCACAATGATGTTTTCATATAAATTCAGGAAGATTAAGAAAAGGAGGAGGGACATCACCATTTTCTGGAAACATTATACAACTTTTGCTACAATTCATAAGGTGTCATATATTAGTCTTTACGCACAAATAAAGTCAAGAGCTAAATATAACATTTGAATGATATAATGTATTTCAATACAAAATTTAAAGGATCAAATACATTAAAATATATCAAGCATTAGAAATATTTTGAAAGTGAATTAAAGGATGTAAAGAAAATAAAATTAGTACAACTCTACATGTTAGAGAAAGAAGCAAGGCTGAAAGTAATGGGCTAGAGACCAAAGGGAAAATATGATTTGAGAAATTTCTGATGCTGAGATTATTTCTACAAAGTTATTACGTCCAAATGTTACTTCGTTTGGTTATATGGAGCAGTTCAAGTGGTGAGAAGAGAGGATCTAAACTGGATTGAATTAGGTTATGTTTGGGAGAGGTGTTGAGTATGTGTATTACATGTAAGTATCCATTCAGGAAGTTTCCATGTGGAGCAAAAGAGAATACAATATATCTGGAAATGGATTGTATAGTCACAAAAAGATTTCTGATTGCTAGGAAAAAGTAACACTGGCATATTTGCAAGGAAATTGAAAAGCAAATAGAAATAGATGATCCCCCAGCTCTGTAAAAAGAATATGAGTATCAATTATTTTTGCTTTTTGAAACTTTGCTGTAAAGTGCCATAGCTTTGTTTAAATGCAAAGTACAATGCAATTTTGTTTGTGTTCATCTTTCATTCAGTAATAAGAGAACTCTGAGAGATTTATAATTGTAGCTTATTAAATATAGCCTTCACAATGAAACTGACAGCCAATTAGGCAAGAATCTGTGGAATTAAATGAAAATGCAATTGGTATACTGTAAATAAAATGAAGATTAAAAGCATTAGTTAAAAGAAAGATTTGAAAAAAGTCTTACAAGTAATTGACCTGTGCTTCAGATGACTGTGTACACAGAGAGAAATTTAAGGGTAGTAGATACATCTTGAACATAGTGGATAACAGTGGCGAAAATTCTATAATTATGTTGTTCATTGTGTTAGGAAATTATTGTCAGTTTTAATGGTTTGCCATTGTTATCATGCCTCAGGCAAATGCTCTCTGTGTTCATGCAAACTGGAGAAAGCAATCATAAATCCCTTCACCGAAAGCATCTTGCAAGCTGTCTGGCCTCTTACAGTGTCTGCAAAACTCAACATATATTTTAACTTGAATCTGTACTGTTGTTTTTATTTCCTGTCTTCCATCTTCTGTCCATCTTCTTATGTCTTGTCTTTCCATCGATCCATCTTTTTTTTCCAATTAATGGCAAGCAAAATGACAGACATAACGGATACTCACTGTCCATCGCCACAGATTCTAAGTAGAAATAATTACCCTGTGTGAAAATGACACTATCTACAGGGCTGCCAGCCCAGGTCTCCCCGTCACTCAAAATTTACTGGTAGGGATAAGAGACACAGGGGTGAAGTGAAGGGTTCATGCATCCTAGAGAAGATTATCTGGTATCATTCTTCTTTTGACCACTAAAAATAAATTATAATGTTCTCTGAATTTGTAATTGAGAAAAGCATGTAGCTCTAGATGCAACCCTACAGGGAAAACTGTTGGGAAAAAAAATGCCACAGGTTTATATGGAAGACACATTTTTGATTTTCCTCATTATAGGGCTTGTTGATTAATAGTGACTGATGGCTAAGCTGTGATAATGATATCTATTTAATCAGCCACCAGCACAGAATGAGTATAAAATTATACACACACATAATTTGTACGCATTCTTTTGTCTATACACTTTTTAAGAATTGAAAATTTCTCTGGAAGATGTTGTCTGCGTCTCCCTTTGAAGCCAAAAATGGACAAGATAAATCTCTTACAAGCTACTGAATCAGAAAATTTAGAAACTTGAAGAAATTATTGAATTAAGTTTGATGGAATACTGTATAGGAATGACAGATGGAAAAAATGTGCATATATACATATATAAAGTCTCCATTACACCTGATTAAAACTCCTCAAATGAAAAAGAAAACACTTTAAATCAATTCAAAAAGATATTCATTAAAGTAAAGAGAAAGTGAAATTATGACATCATGTGTTATAGATGAGATATTTACTACTGTTCTGAAAATAGAAAAATAAATACCCGTTAGCCTGGTTAAAAACTATATTGTCAGGATAATTGTTGTAGTTACACTCTCATTGCTTGGATAAATTCCTTACTAAAAGCATCTGATAGGATTAAAGGCTTCATTTTTGCTTAAAGTTTTTAGGGGAAGCTTCATGATGGCAAGGGAGAAGCATGGCATGGGTAGAGGTTGGACATCATCTATGCCACAGAGGTGAAAGCAGCAGCATAGAGTGAGCTGTCCCTGGCAAGGGGGAGCTGCTGTAACACCCCTAAGCCTGCTCTCAGGAACTCACTTCTCTAGCAAAGCTTCACCTCCTAAATTCCCACAGTTGGGACCCAAACAGTCTATACAACATGCGTTTATTGGGGGACATCTGATTCAAACCACCACAATAATCAATCACTTTAAAGACTATTTTGTACTTAGAAAAAAACACATTGGGTAAAAAGAGCAACAATGATCAAATTTAATAACTTATTTTAGATCTCTACTGAAGCAACTGATTCATAAAGATCAAGATTGTATCATTTTCCCCAGCCTTAAAGTTAAAAGAAGAGCTCTAAAATGCCCCCCCCCCCTTAAAACAACACACAAAGGGGGGGTGAGGATCTGGCTGCCTCCTGGGCTATCCATAACCTCCTACCCCATGGATTGATCCAGTATGCCCACCAAGGATGATACCCAGTGGATTCAGGATAGGGAAGAGGGAGATGGGGACACCAACATAATCTTTCCCAATACAATGTATCTAATTTTGGACAATAGAGATATCAATTTAAAAATAAATAAATATAGCAGAGATTATTTTGTCATCACTGGAAATCATTCTTAGCATCAGAAGCAGTTTCTTATGAAGGTCATTAAGCTTTACATTCAAGTTCACTTACTTGCCTCTGATACTTTAAACTTTGGGACAGCCCAAAGCAATATCTAATTTTGAGTAAAAAGTTAGGTTTCATGAATTTAAATTGACAATTGTCATTTATTTAACAATTCCATCCAAACGCATAAGTTTGCAAATAATTTTATTTAGCATTTTAATGAACATTTTGCAACATATATTTTATTTGGATTATAAAAGTTTTGGCATCCATATTATTAAGATTTAGTCTTTGTTGAAATGACTGACATCAAGGCAAATATATAATGAATCCAGATTGTTGTAAAACATATTAATCCAAACATATATAAGATATACAGGTATTTGCCAAACTTTCAGAAAATGTGAGATGCAGAGGATTTATTACCTCATAAAAAAAGATACATAAAATCCCAACATGCAATATTTTATATATAACTTAAATTATCGTTTGAAAAAAATGCATTGAGAATAAAAATACAAAAAATAAGAGCAATAAAAATGATAAAGAATTTTGCATAGAAAAATATTTTATTAGATTCTAATGATCAAAACCAAGATATGTTTCTAGAAATTAGAAGATCATAAGTACAATATATTAGTGAATTATTATTGTTTTTTCCTTTGTTTTTTGAGGTAGGGTCTCACTCTCCTTTAGGCTGACCTGGAATTCACTATGTAGTCTCAGGGTAACCTCTAACTCATGGTGATCCTCCTATCTCTGCACTCTAAGTGCTGGGATTAAAGGCATGTACCACCATGTTCAGCCTTAGAGAATTAATTTTGTAGTTACTGTTTCATAATGTATAAAAGTTCCTTTGTTTAATTCTCAATTACATACTAACTTGAAAATTATTTTGCCTAAACAATAAATATTAGCAGAGTATTAAAATGTTACCAAATGTATTTGTTACAGGTGATTTATAATTCATTGTTATTAAATTTTCTTCTTTTCTGATATGAAAATGTTCATAATCTGAATATTTAAATTTACTGGCTAAAATTGTTTCCACTTAAACATTCTTTAAATGGTATTTATTTCTAGAATACAAGGATATTCAGTATATGAAAATTATTCATGGATATAACCAAAATTATTATAATGAATTAAGAAGTGGAAAAAATTCTAAATTGTGTGAAAAAAATCAAATGAGTAAATTATATACCTAACAAACAAAAACACAAACTAGGAATAGGAAATTATTTCACTAATGATAAATATTACATATTCAAAATTCTCAGTAAACATTAATTAAATTTAATTGCAAAAACCTGAAAGCTTGTTCTATAATATCTCAAAGAAGATAAAAAATTCATTGGCTACTTTTGTGAGAATAACTTTGAAAGTCCTAACTAAACTATTAGAAAATAAAATAATAAAATAAAATGAATACAGATTATTAAGGAAGGGTTAATGTATTTTTCAGATCATAAACTAGGTGGATTTATGTAGAAAACCTATAATATCCTGGCAAAATTATTAGAAAAATTAATTTAGTGAGCTAAGAGAATAATAAAATGACAATACAAGCAATGAACAATGAAAATGAAATTTAGAGAACTATTTCATTTAGGTTAAAATAAAAACAAGAAATTATTTAGGAATACAGTTTGCCAAGGAGTCAAAGCATAAACACTGAAAACTATGAATCTGACCGATATTAAATATGTAAATTGAATGATATAATATCCTTATCAAATATATGTCTTGTTGTCATTTTGATTTCAATACTGTATATAACACACTATGGATTTAGTGCTTTCTCAAGCAAAATTTCAACTCTTTTTCAGGTATATAATGAATCAATTAAAAAAAACAAAATAAACAAACAAACAAAAACGATTTGATCCCAGTCTGTAATACTTGCTTATCATTCTCCATGACTGAACATTTACTGGTATGTTTAAAACATAGAGTTAGGCTGTAGAAAGATAAAAGATAGAGGGTCTTAAGTACTTTGACACAAACTGTGCTTAACTACCTACCTCTTGACCCATTAAAAGAGAGCAAAGTTCAGTGGACGGCATTGATGTTACATAAGCATCCTTGGTTATGAAGGATAATCTGTTGTTTTCTTTCTACTTTTTATTCAATTTTCTAGCAGATAAAATAACTCCAGATAACTTTTAAAAATCAATCAAAATAGTCAAAACATTCCTGAAAATTTAACTTTGAAGGTTTCTCACTGCTCCTTTTCAAAATTTACAATAAAGCTAAAATAATCAAAATTTTTTATTACTGTCCTTAAGACAACTATGAAGCAGAATCGTTTTCCAATAGAGAAACCTTCAAGAAATGACGCATTAAGGAATGATGAGTGTGAAAAGACTGATGGTGGAAAAAAGATTTTAAACAAAATTAATTTAGAGTCTTACCTTATACCATTTTCAAATATTAGCTGAAAATCAAATAGCCAAAATATAAGTGCTCAAACTATTAAATCTTCAAAAGACACAGGAAAAAAAGCATTATAAAATTTAATTTTACAAAGATTCACTAAAGTGGACAGCCAGGCAAACCATGGTGTCACATGCTTTTAATCCTGGCACTTGGGGTGGTTGGGAGTTGGAGGACTGAGGTAGGAGGATCATTTTGAGTTCAAGGCCAGGCCGGAGCTACAGGGTGATTTGCATGTTTGGGCTAAAGGGAGACCTTGCCTGGAAAAAAATTAATAAATAAAAATAAAAATAAAGCAAATATAGAGGACAGCAAAAATACATGTAACTACAAAAGAAATCGTTAAGTTGGGCTTTGCCAAAATTAAATGCTTTTGTGCATGAAAGGATACTCTGAAGAACAAGAAAAGCAGGCTGGGATGATAGCTGAGTGATTAAAGTCACTTACTTGCAAGGCTGCTGGTGGAGTTCAAATCCTGGGCACCCATGAACAGCCAAATGCAGAGGGACACATGCTTCTGTGCTCTCAAAAGCCTATGGCAATGCAAAGCAGAGCCAGGAGAATCTAGATATATGTGGACTCCTTAAAAAGGGTGGAAATGCAGACCCAGAAAAAAAACAGGGGGAGGGAGACCCTTCCTCAAAAAGAAGGAAAGGACAAAATCCCTTTGATCACAGCACACACACTGCGAGTTGTGGACACATACACATGTTTGGCCTCAATAAATTAAATATACCATGAAGCATCATATGTATCTCCATGTCAAAACTGTGATCCAATAGAGATTTGAAATTGTGCATTCTTGCTCTTGTGAAGAAATCACAAATATGTGCCCAGATACAGTCTCTGATTATCTAGACTTCTGAATAAAATTTTAAATGGCAAGATTCCCTGGTACCACAGTATATATATTGTCACTCTGTAAACCCAATATCATAATATGGTTTAGCAAAGCATACTTTAACTGATTTTAGTAGAAACTACATGATTAGAGAAATTATTGGATAATTTACAATAAAAAGTTTATTAGTTGTGAGACAGTTTGCCAGTCTAAAGCAATGATTAGAAGGGTATCTTTTAAAGGGCATCACCAAGTGTCTGTCAATGTAAATTGAAGGATGAGAACTTCTGGGAATCTTCCAAATCTTTAAAGGCACATGACCACTATCTCAGACTCCAAATACGTAAAAGACAAGCCTCATGCTTATTTGGGGCACCAGGAATCTATGTTGATTTAGGTTCTTATATTTTGGTGATGTGATATAAGCATCTGGATTACAACAGATCTATTTCTTCAGGTGTAATTATTAACTTTATCATTTTCCTAAATTCACTGAGATATAACTAGGAAATTACAATATTCATTATAATTTTATAACTTGTAAGTGATATCAAGTAGGATTTGTATTTTGTGCCCAGTTTATTTTGCTTTTACTACAGGTAGCAGCGTTTACTTCATGTTAAAGGTTGAAAAATATCCTATTTCTATCCGCATAACTCTTTTGTATATATGTGCTTCATATATATGTGTATATAAATACCTTTCTTTCAACCCTTCATTCTTTTACAAATATTTAGGCTGTCTCTGTATCTTGACTAATGTAAATAACATCACAACTAATATGAAATTTTAATTGTGCTCAAAGGTACTTACTTGATTTCTTTTAGTTGTATACCCAGGAACTTGACAGTTGTATCATATAGTATGCTTATTTGTAGTTTTATTTTTACTTCTATAGTGCTTTCTGTTATAGTTGTTCTGTTATAGTTTTTCAAGGTAGAGTCACATTCTAGCCCACAGGCTGACATGGATTTCACTATAGTCTCAGGGTGGCCTCAAATTTACAGTGTTCCTCTTACCTCTGCCTCCCCTGTGCTGGGATTAAAGGTGTGCACCACCACAACAGGTTTCTATATTGCTTTTCACAAATTGCATTTCCACCAGCGGAATATGTGTGGCTTGAATGTGAAATGTGTTCATCTGATTCATATGCTTGAACTCTTATTCCAAGGCTCCAGGAGCTGTTTGAGAAGGTTGGAGAGCCTCTAGAAGGTGGAGCTTCCTTGGGGGAAGTGGGTCACTAGGGGTGGGCATTGAGAATAGCAGGGTCCCACTTCCAGTTCACTCTCTGTTTCCTGACTATTGATGCAATGTGACTAGCTGCCTCCTGGTTTTGCTGACCTGACTTCCAACCATCATATATTGCATTTGCTAGAATTGCAAGCCAGAATAAGTCCTTCCTTCCTTACACTGCATCTTAGCATATATTGGGTTTATTTGATCACAGCAAAAATAACATATCAGTTATGTTTTATCAGTTGACAGTCTGGTAGCAGCGATTTTATGAGTATTACCATGTTTCAGTGTAGTGTTGATTTGCATTTCCCTGGAAAAGGTGACATTGAAAAACTTTTAAAATCACTGGTGACAGGAAGGTGCTGGCATAATGACTCATCTGGGGTCGGCTTGCCCACACTCATGGTGACATTCCTCATTCATCATCACTTCCTCTACCATACACTTCCTGCAATCAACATTTCAATGCAAAATAAAGAGTTTTTTTTACAGATATTCACTTTCTTGCCCTTTAATAATAAAGTCCACCCGACTTATAAAATATAAGGATTTTTATTATACCTGCATTACACTAAAATTTATCCAGATTGATTAACTCTAGAGCAATCTGTTTTTACATTTAAATCAATCTATATTAAACCTAAATCAATTTATATGTAAGCCTATATGCATATATGAATTCTAAGAATGATACTAAACCAGTTCCTCATTAAAAGTTTTACAGAACATATACTTATGCCCCGTTATTTCATTGTAACAAATACATGGTTGGTTTTATAATGTTTAAACTATACCCTATACAGTTAGTGTTTGCTTCTTGACAGGGTTCACTATTTAGCCCAGGCTTACTTAGAACTTGAGATGCTGTGTGCCACCTTACCTGGCATAATAAGTATTTTTCAAGTATATAGAAGTATGTATGGTGTGTGTGTGCCTGTGGTGAGTGCATATGTAGATATGTATGCAAATCTGTACAGATACGCTTGGAGGTCAGAGGAGGACACTGGCAGTCTTTTCTCTGTTGCTTATCTGCATAGCTCCTTGAGTTGGAGTCTCTCTCTCAATGTGAAGTTACATTTTTTCAGGAGCCACAGTAATTCCCATGTCTTTGTTTCTCCTTGGCCTGGGGTTACAGATGTGACTGATCAAAAGTAGATAGTATTGTGCTTCCTAAGGAATCTTCAGGCATCTGGAAAATACCCTGACCTGCTAAGCCACCTCCCTGGCCCTGACATTATTTACAGTTTTAAAATAAAATTCAAATATGGTACTGAATATTCTTAGCACTTTAGTAGGTTTCATGACTTTAATTGATTGGATAACCTAGAAACAAGTCCATCACCTTCCTAATATGTATTGTTCCAGTGGCTGAATGTGTTTTGTTATGTATTTCTTGCTACAAATATTCATAAATGATAACGACAAGCTATGATCCCCACGCTATTTTTAATATACTAGTAGAATAAGTTGGATGTTTGAAGTGAAAACATGTATTGAAAAAAATCTGGCTCATGCTGTGTTGGAGAAAAGATGGTAAAGGGAAGTGACTCCTGCATTTACCAGGGGGAGATCTTTACCCTAAGTGTTCCTGTAACCTTGGTCTCCTACTGTTAGCTTTATATTTTTACCATTGATTTTAATAAATAGGACTGGGTTCCACCAAATCTCTGCAGGGTTTTACTTTTCTTTTCTTTGCATTTCTATGAATAGCACATCAACTGGAATCTGACAGCAGAGATAAGGGGACCTTCTGAGTCCAAGGAGACCTACAACTATATCACAGACAAATCAAAGTGAATATCATACTAGGAGAATACATGCTTAAATCTCATAGTAGCCAAATTTTCGCTTCACCTCAGTCATGCGATGCCTTAAGAAAAACCCTGGGCTGGAGAGATGGCTCAGAGTTTAAGGCACTTGCCTCCAGTGTCTAAGGTCCCTGGTTCAATTCCCCAGGACCCACATAAGCCAGACCCACAAGGTGGTAGCCCTGGTTCTCTCTCTCTCTCTCTCTCTCTCTCTCTCTCTCTCTCTCTCTCTC
>PVHP010000118.1:0-203346 GCA_004024765.1 Zapus hudsonius | reverse complement strand
GGTCTTCCTGGCCCAAGTGTGTTGTTACTGATGGGTGCCATGCCTCCGGACAGTCTCCCCCACCACGGCTCTCACAATCTTTCCGCCCCCTCTTCCGCTCAGTTCCCTGAGTCGTGGTGGGTGAGTAATAAGGCTGCTTTAATGTTGCGAGCTTAGAGGTCCTTGTGTCGAAAATCCTTGGTTCCTGTCTCAATGGCCTCCAAACCACTTTTAAAAAAAGTTTTTGTGATAGGGTTTCACTCTAGCCCAGGCTGACCTGGATTTCACTCTGTAGTCTCAGGCTGGCCTTGAATTCATGGTGATCCTCCGACCACTGCCTCCCAAGTGCTTTGATTGAAGGAGTGTGCCACCACACCCAATCTAAATCACTTGTCCTTAACGATTCACAAATAACTCATTATCTTGGTGAATTTGTGATGTGAATACATTCAATGAATATGTCTCCACCTTAGGAGTTAGGAGGAAACTTCTTCTAATTGGTTTTAGATAGAAATATTTTCTGGATAGCAAACATTTTAGGCTTTATTTTATACTTTATAGAAAAACAAAATATTTTTGCCACATGGTGTACTTTAAGTAAATCTTGATAATCACGTGAAAGATTTGATAGTTTTGAATTAGGAACAGTAGCCTCAGCTGTTTTCCTTCATTTTCTTTAAAAAATATATTATTTATTTATTTATTTGCAATCAGTGAGAGGTAGAAGAGAAACAGAGAGAATGGAGCACCAGGGCCTCTAGGTACTGCAAACAAACTCCAGAAGCATGCGCCACTTTGTGCATCTGGCTTCATGTGGCTACTGGGGAATCAAACCCAGGTCTTTAGGCTTCACAGGCAAGTGCCTTAACTGCTAAGCCATCTCTCCAGCCCTCCTTCATTTTCTTAAATGACTGTTTTGAGCATGATATTGTATGGTTGTTATTCATGTGCATTTCATAACTTAGATAAGCTATATTTAGTAATATTAAATAGATATTTTATGACAAACCACATTAATATTTTTCTAACATACACTTGAATTCACTTTTGCAAGTTCTTTTTAATGTGAATGCAAACTTTTCATTTATAGCTGCTTTCATTTATTTTACTAACAGCAAGAGCATTTAAAATCTATGAAATTATTATAATAGATATTATTATATTATCTTTGTTATAAATTATTCCTCAGGTGTTATTTTTACCAAGGTGAGGCTCCAACGTTTTAGTCAGCAATCAACACTTCAACTAAAGTAACATGTTAGTTGAGCTATAATTTAATAATTTCTATTTAAGTTGTTTGTATGCTTGTACTACTATTAATAACCTTGCAAAAACAAATCTTTGGTATTCTTGTTTATTTTGATTAATGTATGGTTTAGAGCAGAAATCAGCAAGCTTTCTTGGTAAAGGACTTCTGAATAGTTTAGACTTTGTGGACCAGTCAACATGGCAGTAGAACGAATGGGCCCACAGATAACACCTAGTGAATGAGTGTGGCTACATCCCACCAGAACTACATTTACCAAAACAGGTGACCACCTTGCAAGCCATGATTCACTGACCTCCCTGAAAGGAGATGTTTTTCCTTAGAGCACACTCTATTACTACTTTAGGAGAAAAATGTTACATTGGAGATATTAATTCCTTTGACTGCAAAGAGTTGGAGGTTTTCTGACTGGAATCTATAGTCTTTTGTGTTCTTATAAATCCCAGCATTCTAAAACTGTTTCTCTTCTCTTTGTATTTTCATGTCAGAAAGAATCCAGATGTCTTCCGTAAAGACAACTGGATTATAGGGATGAATGTGTCACAATTCAACATTGCAAAGAAGCACTGATATCCACATTTGTTTTGTGTACACATCCTAGTTGCATGTTGACAAATGTGTTGACATCCCTATGCCTTGGCTTCCTCTCCTGCAAAATGGTCATCACAATAATACCAATTTCTTAAAATAGTTGTTAGATCACAATCTCTCTCAATTCCAACTTCTTTTTCTGTCTTCTGTAAGGACATCTTTAGCCAAAGCTAAGATTTGAAAGAAAATTCTCCAGTTTCCCTCTCCATCTTTGTGTTTCTTTATGACTTAACAAAAGTTTCATATTGGTACTGACCTGTCCGGATGCAGGCCACGATGACAAGCCACCACTCAGGGATGCGTGGCAGAATCACAGCCACTCGGTCTCCTCTCTGCAGACCGCAGGGTTTGGTGAGCACATTGGCAGCCTTTCGGGACATGGACCCCAGTTCTTGAAAGTCCCATTTCACCTCATCCCCTTTGTCATTCACCCACCACAGGGCTGGGTTGTCTGGTCTCTCCCCAGCCTGATCAAGTCACATAGGAAAAAGAAAAGAAGGTGTTATGGTTTGTAGGTATCCCCCAAAGGCCCCTAGCCTGTGGCCCCCTTAGGTGACAGGACCATTAGTGGGTGGAACCTAGAGAAAGGAAGTGAGGTCTTGCTGTCCTGAGGTGAACAAACGCTGTCCCCACGATGTACCGTGTTACCACAGGCCCAAACCAACACGGATTGAAACCTCTGAAGCCATGACACAAAGTGAGCCTTTTCTCTCTTTGAGTTGTTTCTTAGGTATTTTGTCACACGGTGATGGAAACCTGAGGCTTGTATGACTCCTCATTGGTGTCTGTTCCTGGGCATTCTAGTAAGAACATTCCCAGTTCACCTGTGAGGGAGCTACACCTTTCCTTTTGAAGAGCCCTTGGTGCTGCAACCTACCTTCTCTCAACAGTGGCTGGGCATGTGACCAAGGTTGAGCTAATTTCATTAGCACTGTAACTAAAAACTGTAATTAAAAATACTGCTTGTTTAAAAGAGGCTGCAGGAATACATGGAGTGAAAGCAAAACTATTCTACATTTTATCTTAAGATTCTCATCTTCTATCTTCTCTCTCTGCTCAAGAGTTTAGCAAAGTATAGGAACTGGAGACTTAATGACTTTCCTCTCCTTAATTAATAAGGAGAATTAATTTAACAGTATTTAATACCTTGTATACCTGGATCCTAACATCATCTCTGAGTCATGGGTCCTACAGTGAGTGCTGATAGGTAAAGTGCTTAGCTCAGAGTCAGACATGGAGTGCTACATCAGTAAGCAGGCACCCTGTCCAGAGGCTGAGTTGCATGCATTCTGTAAAGCCTGCTTGCCTCCTTCCTCCTCTTCTCCCTCCTCCTCCTTCTCTTCTTCTCCCTGTGATCCTCACCTACTTATCACTACATAGTACACTACAAATGATAACTATATTCATAAAATCATAGCTCAAATTAACTTTTATAAGTCCATAACCATTCCAAATCCAAAGAACTGTTGGATGGGATTGGAGAAACTAGAAGAAAAGATGCATATCTCTGCGAGTGATCAGAGTGTGTGAGGTGAGTGAGGGGAAGGCAGGTACCAAGGAGGCTGCAGAGAAGCCATGTGTGGTTGAGGATCGGTGTTCTCTAGAGGGAGAAGAGGACAGATAGAAAACAAAGGAAAGCAAGACAGTGAAAGGCATGAAATGAACTTGATAGGTGGGCCATGGAGCAAGGACACGGAAGACAGAGATAAGTGAATGCCAAGTGCTAGTGGGAAACTCATTAACTTATACCTTCTCCTTTTGGGTCCACTGATCCAGCACATCTGCAGCAAAGTTAAAGTTCTTAGGCAATGGCTTTTCACAGCGATTTATGGCTTCCAAGTCAGACCAAGTCAGAGATGTCCGGAGTCCATGATTTCTGTGAAAGTACCGGCCAGCTGGTTTGGTGAGCCAGATGAATCTTAATGTCTGGTAGTGGAAGAGAACCTTCATGGTTTCTGAAGGACTTTGTCTTCTGATTATGTGGCAGTGCCTGTGGGGTGGCATAGGTGGGAAATGTCAGATAGAGGTTGTTAAGTGGACTTGTGGCTGTGTGCTCCTAAGAAGTTAAAGAACTCTTGAAGAGAAACCCTATATTTCAGAGCCATCACCAATAGCCACTGACCTGGTCTTCCAGCCACTGGGATCCTCCTTTTTATAGAGTTGTCAAGCTCCCATAGTTGGTCTCTATGTTCTTTCCAAGGAAATCACAAGCAAATGCTACCTGGATTGACTTTCCAGGCCTCCCTCCATCATCGCAAACTCTGCTCTACTCATATCTGCTAACTTCTCTGCTTGAATTTTTTGTCAGTAAAAGCAGTCCATTCACTGTTCATGCATGTCCACTTCCAGCATGAAGATACAGCCTGCCATTCCCCTTGATCTAGGCTACCCGGCCTTCTCCTGTCTAACCCTCCCCCACCCCACCCCAGCCATTATAATCATTGATTAAAAGCTTTCACTGAAGTGTGGCTCAGGCACTTTATGACAGCAAGACTGATAAAATTACTTACTTTCGGTATCTCAGTGTTATCCACATAATGAGGTAAATATAATTATCTCCCTCCTAGGGTTATTATGAAGATTTAATAAGATAATGCATATGAAATGCCTAGCTTGTAAAAAAAGTGTTTCTGATTGTTAGCTACTGCTGCAGAGTTTGGCAGAGTTTCCTGGAATACTCTTACCATAGGAATCAGTAGACCTGGATCTTACCTAACTTTATCAAAGCTAGCTTTGTGATATTGATAAAATCTCTCACTCTTTTTGCTCTTCCTATCTGTAATCTAACTTTCCTCCTAGTTCCAAAATCACATCTTCCTTTGATGTGCCATTACTACTCATGTAACTGTGGTCCCTCTGGTATTATTGTCATTTTCCTATATGTGCCCTATCTGCTTTAATTTACCTAGATGGTGTGGACAGAAGTTCTGACTTAAATACTTAGCACTAAGCATGACTCACAGCTAATAATAAATACCGATTTTATGAAGCTATTGCCCTGGCATTCCTGATATCATTCAGCATTCATGATAAACGTGTGTGGCTGGAGCTGCTAATGTTTCCACTTCATAGATGAAAACACTGAGGCTGATGAAGACTAAAGCAACAATCCCAAGATTACCCAGCTCATGGTGGCAGAGAGAAGGTTAGAAGCTCTATGGTCTGACTTGGCTACTCTAGCTCTCTAATACACTGTACAATATGCTGACTTCCCAGGAAAGGTTTCCTGTAGCTGGTGAACACTGTAATCCTTTTGCCCTTCAGTCACGTGTAGTTGATTTGCATGGGGTGGAAAATTTTGCAGGTGCAAAAGGAGCCTAAGTCTGCAGCATGATGACAACAAGTGAACAACTAGACAGGGGTGCAGGGTGAAGTAAACAAGTAGACAGGGATGCAGGGTGAAGTGAACAACAGGACAGCGTGTATCACACAAGTATACTTGCATGTACAATTTTTTTTTGTGAATGGCTTTGCCCAGTTGCTTAACCTCTTCAATTCTCATTTTCTTTTTTTATTATATATTTTATTGTCCATAATTGGTTACATTATTTAGTGGGCAAACAATGAGTTGTTATCCCCAATTCCCCGATGCCCCCCCTCCCCCATCCCCAACCAGCTGAATGTCCTCCTCTGTGGGTCGTCTGGATCAGTCCTTGTGACAGGGGACCATGGATAGCCTAGTATTCAGCCAGGTTCTCCTGGCCCTAGTATGTTGTTACTGAGGCAATTCTCATTTTCATCTGTGCAATCAAGTAAGTATGACTCCTTCCTCAGTGGCTAGCTATGTGACTTAAGTGAATACTGTCTTATGGTACCTAGTTAGGACTCAATAAATGCTGTATATTACAAAAAACATCAAATCTCTGCCTGGAATAGTAGTTTACATCTATAATCCCAGCACCTATGGGGCTGAGGCAGTAGGATTACCATGAGTTTGGAGCCAGTCTGGGTTATATAGTGAGTCCCTGTCTTGAATAAACAACACCCCAAACAAAACAAAATTCAAATCTCATTGCCATGTATACTGGAAGACTTTAGCTATTTGATATATCAAGAAGTACAAAGGCTATTGTATCGGAGCCACTAACATTTATGACTGTGGTAATGCCTTGTCACCAAGCCTCCTGGAGCCCTTGGGACTGACTGCAGACCCATCCACCTGAAACATTCTAGCCTTTATTTGTATCATGTTTTCTTGTCTGGGTCTCAGTTTAATGATGAACTGGAAAGACTTTCAAGACATGGGGCAGCTAGAGTACTGTTTCTTCCTAAGGGGAATAGTACAGAGAATATAGTGGCTAGATTTTAACATAAATTTTATCGCCATCTTTCCCTCCAAATTGAAAGACAATGACTTTTCAAGGATTATTCTTATTTCACATACTGCTATGAGTAAATTTCTCATCTTAACAAATCATCAAATTCACATACTAACAAATCTAAAAAATATAAATGTATCTAAACTGATTATATATTTCCTGTGTTCTGAGCATAAGCAGAGTGAAGTTAATTATGTTAAGTATGTGCAAATACAATTGAATAGGGTTTTTCAATTAAACTTTAAGCATTTTTTTTGCCAGGAATATTTTGTGTTTAGTTTGCATTTGACTTTCAGGATAGCTTTGTTACAGATAGGCCATTAAAGGGACCATGAGACTGGCCCAGCAAGCCCCCTGAGGAGGGCTCAGTAGGCTGGGGACAGGGAGGAGGGAAATGGGGGTATCATCATAAGACTTGCTCATGCAATGTGTCTAATTATTGACAATAAATATGAAAAAAAAGAGACCATGAAACTCTGAGGAGTCGCCATTTTGCTCTGAACGGAGCCATTTCCTGATTTAGGATTCTGTGTAAAGTGCCTTTGAATGATTCCAGGGTGAAATCTAAAAGTCACTGACTACTTTTAACTAAAAATGTTATCTTTTGAGAAATCTACGCATAGACATATTTAATAAAATGTCTTTAGGAAATATGTGCAAAAGAGAATTGAAATAATAATTTCTAAAGATTTAGTGATTTCCAGTGTGTCAAAAGAAACTTTAATAGTGAAACAAATATTGAGCAATATCTTGTTGTAGTCTCTCCACAACCCTAGGAGACAGATATTTTACTTCACAATTTATTATCATGAATATAAGGTAATGGAGGCACTGAGGAATACACCACAGGCCGTTAGTCCAGTAAGCTACAAGAATTCCAGCAAGAGTCAATTCCATGACCAGTGCAAGGAAAGGCTCCCACATTTTCTGCTACATTTAAAAAGCATTTCTTACTTTCTTTCTCTTTCTCTCTCTCTCTCTCTTTCTTTCTTTCTTTCCTCTCTCTCCCTCCCTCCCATCTTCCTTCCTTCCTTCCTTCCTTCCTTCCTTCCTTCCTTCCTTCCTTCCTTCCTTCCTTCCTTTCTTTTTGTTTTTTTTTTGAAGTAAGGTCTTGCTCTAGCCTAGGCTGACCTGAAATTCACTATATAGTCTCAGTTTGGCTTTGAACTCATGGTGATCCTCCTACCTCTGCCTCCCAAGTACAGTTTTTATCAACTATTCATAAAGTAGAATAGTCCATTCACATCTGTCAGTGGTCTGCAGGGATCCAGTTGTGACAAGACAGCCTGCTCTTTGCTACAACTGTACTAGATACCCTTCCGTGTCATCACACGCAGCCACCTTACCAGCAAAGGGCAAGATCCAGGAAGGCCTTCAGCTCCTTTGAAGACTCAGCTCTGCATCTGCTAGAGAATTGCTACCTTTCTTCTCTGTTTGGTGGCGTCTATGCCATTGTGGCCCTGGTCTCTGGTGTGCAGGTGGGAGGTTCTTAATGCCCTGGGAGGAGAGTTTTTGTTTCTGTGGACAACCTGTGGTTAAAGGGATAGCAGCTTATGAAACACAGCTGGGAGACTGGAAGGAAACACAAGAGAAACCGCCTCTGGTGGCTCAGGGCCAAGCAGAGGCTAAACCCCAGCTAACAGGAGTATTCTCATTCCCAGAACTGATAGGGGATCATTCACCCCCAAATGGCCCATTGCAGAGCCCCACTGATATGGTTACCAAGTATCCCAGGACATCAGGACATCAGCATGCATCACTGAAGCTAACCTCAAAACCCATCAAAGTAATACTACAAAATGCATCCCTGGAAACCTCAATTTATCGACTAGAGGAGGCTGTAAGGACATACTCCAACTCCTTTGTGCCAACTACTACTAAGCATCCTAATATTATCTCATTGGGAAATCACCTTAAAACAATGTCAATGATGTGTGGGTGTTTTCCATTACATTTCTTAAATATTTTAAAAATTATGTATATATATTTTTTGGTGTGTGTATATAGTGTGTGTGTGTTAGTGCAGGTGCACAAGCATGATTCTAAGGCACATGTGTGGAGGTTGGAGGACAACCTCAGGTGTTGGTTCTTGCTTTTCACCTTTAGACAGGGATTTTCGTTATTCAGTTGCTGCATTTTCCAGGATAGATGGCCTGTGAGCTTCTGGGATAGTCTCCTGTTTCCACTTCCCTTCTTGTTGTAGGCATGCTGAAATTACTGATATTAGCACTACAATATTTGTCTTTAAATGGAATCTGGGAATCTGAACTTAGCTACTCATACTTGTGGAGTAAACCTTTAGACATGGAGCCATTTACCCAGTCAAATTATTCATATTTTCTATCATATACAATGCTATATTTTATAACAAAAGTTATAAATTATTTCTAATAAACATCACAAATAACTTCATACCTGTAAAAATGTAGTTTCACTTCTTTGTAACAATACTGTTACTTTTACTCTTGAAACTCTATTTCACTTAAGAACAGAAGACTTGATGTCATCACTGCTGGGGAGACTTCATCACATTAAATTTTGTTTAAACTCAGTCAAATTTATGCTTATATCTCTGGAGATAGAATATATTTCACAGGGCTAGTGTGCTGTCCTGATGCCAGGGAACAGAATCTACTCCATGGTTATTGACATCTGTCGATGATAGCTTCCACTGAGATGTGTTACTCTTGCTGACCCCTTGACCCTGACACCTTCCTGCTGTGTCTACAGAGAGGCATCCCCATAAGTGATATGCTCTGTGGTCACCATGGTCAATTGTCCTCCTCTAACTACCACCTGCAGGGCAGCTCAGTCCTTCACACCTCTTAGCCACTTCTGAAGCATTTTAGGGTACTTTGAGATGTTAGAGATTTCCATGTCATTACACAATGACTAAATGTTGGAACCATGTGTGTATAGTGGATATCTCTACACAGGGATAGAGTTTTCTGGTTTTCACCCCAGAAATGAGTCATAGGAGGCCTCAGACTCTCTCTCTCTCTCTCTCTCTCTCTCTCTCTCTCTCTCTCTCTCTGTGTGTGTGTGTGTGTGTGTGTGTTTGATGCTAGACTATGTGGGGATAGAGTTCCCTCTTAGACAGTCACCTTGCAAAAAGCTCTAGTTTTAGATCATTGTATGACCCCTAAACCACCTTCTAAGTTACCTTTGTATTTTTTTTGTGTGTGTGTGGCAAAATAAGTGTTTTCAAATTTATGTCATCTTTCTTCACCCTATGCTCTAAGTTATCCAGAATCTTCAGTTCTTGATATTCATAGTTAAGTTTCTGGACACTGTTGTCACATTCTTTATGACACAAAGACACACCATCAGCAACTATTCCAATTAACAACACACTATTGACCTAATTTGATAAAAGTTATCACTTCATCATTGTGTTCTCCTTTTGATAACCAGGTGAACAGGTTTATGGGATTATACTCTAGTGTGTGGGGGAAAGAGATGTAGAAACCAGGAAATGTTTTACAAAGAAGAGGTACTTAGAATGGCATTTACTCTGTCAATGATGTGGAAATAATATAGAAAATGAAGACTCCAGTGGAAGACAGGAGCTGGAAGTTGTCCCAGAGGTGAAATGGGAAGGTTGATTTAGCTACTGAATTCCACATCTATCCAAATGAAACTTGAAGGAATCAACGTCTTAAAGAAGTCTATTTGGTTGTGACAGAATCCTAATCTGTACAGCTTGGAGGAAATGGGACCTACTGACTTGCCAACTCAAAGATGTATTAATTATTTAAACCATAAGATGGTCAAGGCATAGATAGATTTTAGGAAATCCAGGGGCTTAAACACTATGTGGAGTCAATTTGGTCTCTGTTTCCACATATAGGTTGATTGAATTTTCTTTCCATGAATATTGGTCTTCTCTACATAACAGAAAACATGAGCCCACAATTCTTATATTTATAGTTTTTCTTTGTAAGACCCAATGCAACTGACATTTGTGGAGATAACCAACTGCTCTTTGATCATTTGATCATATTTCATGCCTGCTCCATGGGAGGGAATTCATGCTGCTACTGAAAACCTAGTCAAAAGCCTGTGGTTGGAAAGGTCATAGGCCTTAGAAGGGAAGCTACTGGTGTTTGGCTAAATGGATATATGTGCACATCAGATTTCCCTCTAAATCTTTATGTCCATAGATTAGTGCTGCTGTCAGCTTTCATTAGAATTGCAGTTGGCAGTAATTGCTGGGAAACTCATGAAAATACTGAAAATAAGTGACTCTTGGTTCTCAGCACTAAATCACCCCCTCTAAAGCTCAGGAAAATTGTGGAGGAGTGGGTAGAAAGAATGTAAGGACCAGAGGAAGGGGAAGTGTGCTGTGAATGCTATTTTTTGGACAGGAACTGGCCATTCCATTCATGATCTCACAGTGGCTGTGGTTACCTATACAAGACCTGCACAATATTGGGCCCATTAATATTCCATACTAAATGGTGGAAGAGAGCATGAGGCTTCCATTCCTTCTTAAGGAGTTATTGCCATGTAATGGTGCCTGGAGGGAAGAAGAGACATTTTCTTCAGTGGTAGCTATTTGTAAATTGCAGATGATCTGGTGAATAACTCTGTGCCCACACTCATGCAAGAAACCCTCATTAAATTCAGTGGGACACACACACAATATCCAAGTAGGGGATGAAGAAGAAGGTGTTTAGCTTGACGAAGAGAAGGTAATGGGAGGTGATTATGTTCAAAATACATTATGTACATGAATAAAAATTTTCAATAAATAAAGAGATTGACTATTTAATCTGTAATTTGAAAACTTATGGAGAACTTTGAATGGGTTTAAGTGCCAACAATAGTACCAGTCAGCAGAATGGGGAAATGAAGACCAAGACATAATACAGAAACTATCATGATGGCCAGGTTGGCAAGAACATAGACTAGTCTGAGAAGTTGGTTGCTGAGCAACCAAACATAGACATCTGATTCATTTAGTAAATGTATTCAGGTACAGGAGCTTGGCATGAGACAGTGCACTTTTCTGTCTCAGGCATATTAAAAAAATTACTAATCCCTAGACAACTGTTCCTAAATATTAAATTCCTATGTATTTCTCTCTCCTCAGTGATTTTATACAGCATCTGAGGTTGAGTTCATCCAACCATGGTCACTTACTATTGTGTAAACTTTTCCCTGGAGAGATATAAGTGACTGTTTCCTGCAGTTAAGGCACCAACCACAGACCAAAGTATGATTACAGGAAGATGCAACTTTGTGAACCAAAGAGTTTAATGGGCTTACTAACAGATCATGGATGAGAAGTCACTACTAGATGACCTGAAAGCAGCTGAATCACTGGAAAGTTTCATCTTAGCATGGATGATGACCTCCCTGTAGCTGCATAAATGTAGCCCCCACCTACAGTTAACCTTCCACACACTGTATACACTAGCACCTTCCAAGATCATGAGACCATACACTGGTCAGGGTGTGTGTGGCAAAATCACATACAGTTGACTGAGAGGTGCAGGAGAGAGTGGCCAAAAAGTCAGGTGAGGGTTTGACCCACTTCTCAGCATCTCCTTCCGTGAAGGAACACCAAATGGCCCAATCTTTCTTTTTCTTTCTTTTTTATTATCCATAATTAGATACATTGAATGAGCAAATAATGAGTTGGTATCCCCAATTTCCCTCTTCCTTGTCCCCAGTTAGCTGGATGTCCTCCTCTGTGGGCAGTCTGGATCAGTCCATGGGGTAGGGGGTTATGGATAGCCTAGGAGTCAATCCGGTTCCACCCACCTTTGTATGTTGTTACTGAGGGGAGCAATATCTCTGGGAGTTCTTCCCCACCATGGCTCTTACAATCTTTCTGTCCGCTCTTCCCCTCAGTTCCCTGAGACATGGTGGGTGAGTATTAAGGCTGCTTTATTGTTGAGGTCTTAGGTGGTCTCTGTGCTTCTGCTTTAGGTTGTGTTGAAATCGTTGGTGTCTGTCTGTCTGGTTTATCCTGTGTTATTGATTGACTCTGGTTATAGGTGTTTTGCTTATCCCACCACTCTCTGTGGGGTTCTATATGGATCCTTCATGGAAGATCTGGTGTGGTTCATCTCTGGCCCGGATGTCAGCTATCAGCCTGTGGTTCGTTGGTAGGGTTGGAGGAGCCATAGCTCTCTCACTGCATTCTGAAAAATACAAACAGTATCTCCATTGGAGAGTGAGATCATTATATGTTAATTTAGATACATATATCTGGATTAGCTAGATTCTGTTGTTAGTAGCCTCTTTGTAAATCACTCTTATAGTGCACTTCTCTTTGGGGGCCCAAGATTTTGGTTCCTCGTGCATTTTGCCCTGAGTCCCCAGTTCCAGTTAAGGGATCCCCATCACTGAGTGGATTAGTTGGCTGAATTTTAAAGATGTTGATTGCCTCCCCCAGGCTTTGGCTCCTCCATTGCACAAGTGCTCATTTCTTGGTTCGCTGTTCTCTCCCAGTAGGAAGTGTGTTCAGCCTACTCATGGTGGCAGACTGTGTTTCATATCAGTGATCTCTGTTTACTCCAACTATCGTTGGCCAGCTTCCCCTGGCAGCTTATGCAGTGCCTTCCAGCACTGCACTCACTACTATTTGGGGGCTGGTTACTGTTCTGGACCTTGCAGGGTCTCTCGATGCTGATAGATGGCTTTCTGTGGTTTCTTCAGCAACAGGATCTTAACTCAGGCCTAGGGTGGGCATTCAAGAGCTTTGACAGAATCCTTTCTTGTTTTTGGAACCTCATGATTCACTTTGGTCAACAGCTCCATGAGGAAAGGAGCCGGTGACTGGGACCAGGAGTTGCCAGACTGATCAATTTTTCACAGGCTTAGACTCTCTCCCCTTCTACTTAGTAAATAGGTTATAGTATGCACATGAGAATTTGATCTGCTTTTGGTTTAGCTTCCTGCTTAAGTCATCTTCTTCCCCTCCACCCCTCTCCTTATCCCTCTTTCACAAACTCTCATTTTCCCCAAATGGTCTGTGTAAAGTTTACAGTTACCCTGGTTAGGAATCGCATATGAAGGAGAATATGTGGCCTTTCACTCTGTTCTTTTGAGAGTTCGCTTAGTAAGATCTGTTCCAAGTCAGACCATTTTTCTCTAAATTTGGAAATGTCATTTTTCCTTTCAGCTGAGTAAAATTCCATCATGTAAATATACCATAGTTTTGTTATCCATTCCTCCATGGATGGGAATTTGGGTTGATTCTACTTCTTGGCTATTATGAATTGAGCTGCTATAAACATAGTTGCACAAATGCCTTTATACTGAGATGTGACATCTTGTGGGTAGATGCCTAGTAGAGGGATAGCTTGGTCCATTGGTAGTTCTATGTCCATTCTGTTCAGGAGTCTCCATAGTGCCTTCAGTTACTTGGTCTTTGACAAGGGTGCCAACAATGTACCCTGGGCTAAAGATAGCATCTTCAACAAATGGTGCTGGACAAATTGGATAAACATGTGTAAAAAAAATGAAAATAGACCCACTCCTTTCACCATGCACTAAAATCAACTCCAAATAGATCAGAGACCTCAACATAAACCAAGTAACCATGAACACTCTGGAAGAAAAAATAGGAGGAACCCTACATGAGGTAGGAGTAGGGAAAAACTTCCTGAGCAAATCTCTGGTAGCCCAGGAAGTACAACAGTCACTTAACCAATGGGACCTGATCAGGATCAAAAGCTTCTGTACAGACAAAAATACCATACTCAGAGCCAGTAGACCCCCATCAAACTGGGAGACGATTTTTGCCAGCTACAACTCAGACAGGGGCCTAATCTCCAGAACCTACAGAGAACTCAAAAAAAAAAAAATATTAACAGCAAAAGTTCAAACTGCCCCTAACAAAATGGGGCACTGATCTCAACAGAGAAATCACAGAGGAGGAAACACAAATGGCCTTTTCTCGCTTGGGAAAGTGCTTAGCATCCTTAAGCATCAGGGAAATGCAAATCAAAACCACAATGAGTTACCACCTTACTCCAGTCAGAATGGCAATCATTAAGAAAACCAACAATAATTGCTGGTGAGGATGTGGGGGAAAAGGAACTCACTTCTGGGGGGACTGCAAGCTTGTAAATTCTTTCTTTTTCTAAAAAATTATGACCTTTGCTGTACGAACGTATCACATATTATCCATTTCCCACAGAGTCACACTCTTATACCCCAGCTCCCTCACCCCTATTTCACTGAGGGTCCATCTCAGTGGGGTTTTATTGGTATTCACTGTGGGGTTGTGGATGCATCAGTCAGTCTCAAGATACTCCTACCCATGGTGTGGTTCTTACAATCTTTTAGCCTGCTCTTCTAGAATATTCTCTGAGTGAGTTATAAGTCTCTTTTAGTATTAAGCTCCCTGCATCCTATGAATTTTTGATTTGATGAGTTTTGAGTGTTCTCAATATCTACCATCCCCTCCTTGGAGGAAGTTGCCAGGCTAGCAGTGAGAGCAGCACTTGTATTTAAATTGCCACTTCCTCTGTAGTGTCTCCAGGGCCCTGGTGGATGTGATAGAGATGGCCTATTTTGTGCTAGTAGTCTCTCTTCTCTTGTCATTTTGATGGATCTTGGTTCTCCGTGGTATTCCCAGCCATCTGTAGAAAAAGCAGATTCTTCAAACAAGAATGAGAGCAGTGTAGATCAAAAGGGATAAGCAGAGTCCTTTCAAAATCATGTTGTTGGGCTCACACTCTCTTCTTAGCTGAAGAACAGTGGGAGCTTCTCTCTGAAGTCTCTGACCATCAGATCCACAGGATTCTGACTTGGTTCTCAGCACCAGCTATGAATTCTCTCCCATTGAGTGGACCTCATACCCAATCAGAGTGCAATTGCTTACCCACATAGGCTTTGTGCAACTATTACACAGTTGTGTACATTTTGCCTGGCTGGTTGATTTTGTAACTTTCAGGATTCCCTGCTTTTTCATGTTTTTGGGGACCATTTTCCCCCAGCTATCTGCATAGGACTTTCTAGCACTCTGAGGGCTAATAGTCCTCCTTATCAGTTTTAGTATGATCTCATGATGTCCTGTGACCACAGCCTGTGGTGTCTTCAGCAATAGGTCTTAGCATTTAGCTTTAGTGAATAACCAAGCGCTTTGGCAGGCCCAATGTTGAGGGCTTCTTGCTAGTAGTTATAGCTGCATCTGATCAAGATGGCAATGGTTGTTATTACTTAGAGGAAAACACTCTACAACAGTTAGAATCTATTTTTGAGCCTCTTCCAAGTCTTTCAATGACTTACCTAGATTTTATGAGCTACACTGGTTGTCTGTCCTTAGAGAAGACTGTACATTTTCTTGGTTAAACAAGTGTCCTGTGGGAACCTCTTGCTTCAACAAAGACAACAAGTTAATAAGTCACCATTGTATTGCCACCAGCCCTGCAATGTTTCTTTTGGAAGGATCAAGATTTAATGTGGTGATGATAAGCTTCAGGGACCTTATTATGCAGGAGACACCAGGGAGTGTATGGACACACTTTTCATCATTATCTGGGCTTAAGGGAGCATCCTGTATCCCTCATGATGGTGGAACTTCAGTAGCCACACCCCAGCACAGCTTTCAAGAGGCAGGTCAGAATAAAGAATTGATACCACCTAGGGTGAGAAATCTCCTTTGACCAGAGCTGAAAATGTTGAGTCACCCCTAGTTCATAAGCTAAGGCATCTATAAGTGGACACGTTCCTAGTAAAACAGATCTCTAAGAACTTTTACATACATAAAATAATTTACAAATTCCTGTGATCCTACATGCTATAATTTCATTTTAATGGTCACAGAAGATCTTGTGAGGTAGCACATGTAGCTTCTGAGAGGCTAAGTAAATTGCCAGTGGGTAAGTCTTGTTTCTAATTCTGTTTCTCTCTATTATTGTCACCATCAGTTTCAACATAAGGAGTTGGTACTCAAAAACCCATGGTTACTAGGAAATTTTTGAAGTATGATTTTGAACTTTCAAATATGTGAACACACGTGCACAGTCACACAGTATTTTAATCTAGTGAAGTTGCACTTTCAAAAAAAATTCAAATGTTCCAAAAGTAACTTTTGGGAGCCCTTTTAGGCTGACACAATAAGATTTCCTAAGTTCATCTTGTATATTTTCCATTCCATTTCTAAAACAAATTAATTATCCAAGAATTTTTTTTTTGTCGTTGGTGGGGAAGGTAGTAGGTTTGAGACAGATTCTCACTCTGTAACCCAGGCTAGCCTGGAGCTCATATCCTGCTTTCTTGTAGTGAGAAATTATATTTGACAGTTAATCAATGGTCACTTGCTGTGGTGCTTTACTAACATAAGATAGATAGCAAGCACTGTGGTGTATGCCTACAATGCATACTTGGGAGGCAGAAGCAGGTCTGAGCATTCAAGGCTAGACTAAGCTCCATAATAAGATCCTGTTTCAAAAAAGAAAAAGAATGGCTAATCAAGTCTGGTCCTATAGTATTATAAAAGTAGTATAATGTTAGCACTCTATGAGAAAGGAACACAGAGCAGAGAGGTGAATTGAATGAACTTACTAGTTTGTCCATTATATATCTGTATTTGCTTTTTTTATCTGTGTGATTATGTAGGATACATTTGCACCTTGAATATTTACTAATTAACATACTTTGTACCAGATACTTCAAAGTTCTAACAGTGAAAAGAGACATATACTACTTCATAGTTACTAGAATAAAGAGAATGTAACAGAACACTCTTTTCTGTCTCTGTCCTGTTTGCAACTAACTGATGGCACATGTATCAGATAATAGTCCAGTATGAGTTGCACTCTTTATGCAGAGAGACTAGTTTGAATCAAGGATGGTGCCATTGACTTCTAGGTCCACATTCTGAGCCTCCTGGGTCCTGGCCCATTGCCCTAGGAGACGCTATTCTCAAATAACACTCTTACATTGTCAGAGAGGACCTACAGGGGACTTCTAGAAGTCAGATTAATTGATCAAAACACAGAGTCCACTTCTTCCTCCAGGCAAGTGGGCAGGACCCCAGGTGCAGGCTGAAGAAGAAAGAGCTCTTGTTTCCTATGAATGGAAATCAAAACCCAGTATTTAACTGTTTAAGCAAAATTAGTGGTCTGCATTTCAGGATCCAGGTGGTGCAGGTTGGATTACTACATATACTATTTCAGATATTACCCTAAATGTCACTAGGAGGGAGGTTATTGGCTGACTGTATTTCTCATTTATTCAGTTGGATGCTATGTCATGAGAAATGGGCAGAGTAGAGTCTCTACTGGAACAATAATCATTTTCACAGGTATGTTATTATGTTTCCTTACTCCATTGGAATATAAACTACATGAAAGAAGGGATTTTTCTTGACTGTTTTTGGTAATCTATCTTTAGCTTGTTGAATCATTCATTGCACATGGTAGCTTTCTCATTCAAGATTGGTTAGTTGAATTGTCATATTTCTCCCACAGCAACATTGATCTGTGTAGGTTCCTTGGGCACCTTCCTTTTTCTCTTGCTCAGTTCATGTAGGGGAAGTGTCTGTAGCTTGGATGTATCCATCAGAATAAACTATGCTATGGTGCAAAACTAAATTCTTTGAATATCATTGATTTACAAAACAGCATAAATTTATTTCTTACTATTTCTGCTTCACTAGCAAAGGTCAGATGAGTGACTTTCTGTGACCTAGAGGATGTAACAATTGCAATTTGAAGGCCTGAAGATAAGTGTGGAAGAGAGACTAAATATGCACATATGTATGTATTCTAGCTTGGAAATAACATATATCATATCATTACAGCTTACAACTCATCAGCCAGAATTTGTCCTATGATTAAATGCAATTTCTAGTACTGCCTGTGGTGTAGTTAGCTAGCTGGTGTGGTGGTGAGTAAGACAATTTATCTCATCAAAATGTTCTAGATTCATTCCCTTTTTGGAAGCTTTTCATAACAGGACCCAAGAATACTTTACTAGAGGAGTAGTTTTTTAAAATTCAGACTGTGGAGCTAAGGTTATTGCATTGGGGTCTGTGTTTAATATCACAGCACACACACACACACACACACACACACACACTCACACAAAAGAAAAAAGAAAAGCTAAGAAACTAACACTCTGGAATTTTTTTGCAACCTCAGCAAACTTGGTCTTACATCCAGTACAACAGCAATAATTATTGATTTTGGGGAATAGAGATACCTGTGTTCAAATTTTAGCTATAAAACTTAGAAGCTGTGTGGAAGACTGGGTCTGTAGCTTCATGGTTGAGTGCTTGCTTAGCACGTGCAGGTTCTGGCTTTGAGCTCCCCTTCCCCACCAACAATGAAAACTAGAAGCTGCATGGTATAATGTGAGACAGTTCATCTTGCCAGGGTTAGAATCAGTGTCTCTACAATGGGTCCTGCACAGGAAAGATGAAGCTGGAGTGAAGTTAGAATAAAAACACCTAGTGCAGGGTTTAGAACATAACGTCTGGCTCATCCTACAGAGTCAATGCATGTTTGCTAGCTTGAAAGATGAGTTGGAGTCTCTTGAGCCAAGTTTTCTTGGCATCAAGGCTTTTGTGTCCTCAGGAGGTCTGGCAATTAAGACTGCTCAACTTTCTCTGTTGAGGATGTTCTTTGAAATGCTCCTTTGGATTTTACTTCCAGTGACTCTGAGTCCACTCATCGTCTCTCACACATACCCTGCTTCCCTCAGGCTCTCTGGAAGTTTGGCTCAGTTTTGGAGAGTCTCAATTTAGCTAATCCCCAGGGGATTTTTGTGCGTAAGCTCCACTCCAGAAGAATGTGCCAGTCCTGTCCTTTTAAAGATTCTTTGGTGCTCCTGGTGAGCAACTGTGAATTGTTCTGGCTCCTAATTACATCTCCATCCTCAGTTAGACCACATTTCTGCTTGCTTACCACCTCCAGCCCACATTTTTCAAAATCATGAGTCTGTCAACATTGCTCGTGCTTCTGGATTTTGGTCTTCCCTGTGTGCTCAGACTGCAGGGTATTCAACTCAGATCTCCATGTAAGGGGTTCTGGCTCATCAGGTCTCAACGCTGATGTCACTTGTTCAGGATCTGACTTTGTTACCTGATCCTAAAGTAGCATTCCTCATCTTGTTTTATTTACCTTCTAACACTCACTGCAGTTTGAGCTATTTGATGACTAACTTGCTTATTTTCTGTCTATCTCCACATTAGAGGTTGAGCTATTGCCTGATTTACTTACCATTGTGTACCCTGGGCTTCTTAGAGTGATGTCTGCTGCATAATACTCAATAAATATTTGTTAAAACATTATTCTTATTGCAATTATTGAAATGAATTAATGGTAAGATTAATGGGATTCACTGTGGTATTTCTATATATGCATACATTGTGAATTATTTGTGTCCACCTTACTTCTACCCCTTGTTCCCTCTTTCACCTCTTTCCTGACCCTGGCACCCTTCCCAGTCTTATTTTGATTTTTCGAGGTAGGGTCTCACTGTAGCCCAGGCTGACCTGGAATTCACTATGTAGTCTCCGGTTGTCTTTTTTTGTTTGTTTGTTTTAGTTTTAACATAAGAGAGAACACATGCAATACTTGCCTTTCTGCGTCTAACTTATTTTGCCAAACATGATGTCCCCTGGTTCTATCCATTTGGCTGGATTTCATTCTTTTCTATTGCTGAATAATACTACCTCAGATATATATTTTTTATTTTCTTTATTCATTCACCTGTTGTTATGGTTTGAATACTGAAGTGTGTCCTCAAAATGTTCATGATTTAAAGGCTTGGATTCCTGATGGGCCCTTAGAAAGTGACTGGGTCATGAAAGATCTAACTACAGCATTGGATTAATCCATTGATGGATTCATCATTTGATGACATTATTGGGAGGTGATGGCAGCTAAGAGGTGTGACCTATTTGGAAGTGGTAGGGCGTGTTTTGGAAGGCTTTTTATCTTGCTCCAGGACTCTTCTCTCTGTCACTCTCTTTGTCTCTTGTCTGCCAAGGTAAGCTTCTTTGCTCTACCACAGGCTCCCTGCCACAGTGATCTGTGTCATTACACATGTTTCCAGAAGCAATCGATCCAAGTAACCATGGCCTCTGAAAAAACAAAAACAATTCTTTTCTCACTAGTTATTTCCTCAAGTATGTTGTCACAACAATGAAAAATGATGACCATATCTGTAGATGAGCACCTGTTCTGATGCCATATCTTAGGTAATGTGAGTACTGCTACAAACTAGGGCATGGAGCCATCTCTTTTTATGCTAATTTTACTTACTTTGGGTATATATCTATGAATGGGTTAGCTTGATGATATTATCATGTTGATTTTAGATTTGGGGGAACTTCCTTTATGCTTTTTTTGTAATTAGTAAACAAATTTAATAATAAACACAATCTCATTCTATATAGAATATATAAACAAGACAGTGTAGAATGACATAAAAGTGGATGTATCATTTGGGAAGTCAGTTGAAGCTTCTGCTGTAATATGTTTCTTTTTTATTAAAACTTTAATATATGAATATATTGCAAATTGGTATTTCTGTTAACACTCTTATGTTCCTTCTCCTCTGGCCTCATTCCACTGAAGGCCCTCCTCAGTGGGTTTATTGATAATCACCGTGGGGTCATGAATGCTCCAGTCTGTCTCTGTTGAGGGGGCAATGCCTCAGAATACACTTTCCCACTCTGTGACTCTTACATTCTTTCTGCCCTCTCCCCCTCAATGTTCCCTGGGTCTTGTAGGAAGGGTCATAAGTCTCCTTTAGTTGTTAGCTCTCAGCAGCTTTTGAATTTCTGTTTTGATGAGTTTTGGGTCTCCTAAGTGTCTCCCTGGAGGAGGTTGTCAGGCTAGCAGTGAGAGAAGCACTTATGTTTAATCCACCACTTTCTCGGTAGTGTCTCCTGGGCCCTGACAGATGTGATAGAGATGACTCATATTGTGCTAGGCTGTCAGCTCTCTCACTGTATATTCTTTAACCAAGAGTGAGAGCAGCATGGATCAAAGGGGTGAACTTAAACACTTAGAAGACTTTTTTTATGGCACATGTATGCTTTTATTTATAAACAAATACAAAGGTTTACAAAAGAGAAATGCAATGATTCAAAACCTGTTTCAAACCTACTGAACCAATATCTTTATCCTCAGAAGACACTTAGGTGATTGTATTGTACATTAATATTTCAGAATCGTTACTCTGAACGAATTGTTCTAATTGGTGGATTTGAATCATCTAAGAAACTTTCAAAAAACAAGGTCTTTCCCGAGATTAGAAGATTTTTGATGAGCCATAGACTCTCTTTTATGACAAAGGACAGTGGGAGTTTCCCTCTAGGGTCTACGGTTTTCTAAGCCATATGCTTCTGTCTTGGTTCTCAGTACAAGGTATGAATTCTCTTCTATTGAGTGGGCCTCATACAATCAGAGAGCAGTTGATTACACCCTGTTGTAGACAACTTTCTCTGTTACTGCACAGAAAGAACCCAACCAAAAAGTTGCTTGGGGAGGAATGGGTTTATTTGGCTTAGGGACTTAAGGGGAGACTCCATCATCACAGGGAAAACAATGGCATGAGCAGAGCAGTGGGTATCACCTCCACCACAGTACTGCAAACAGCGGCAGGAAGGTGTGTCCAAACACTGGCAAGGGGAAGCTGGCTTATAACCCCTATAAGCCCACCCCAGCAACACAGCTTCAGTGAGGTTCTAATACCCAAATTGCAATCAGTTGGGGTAGATCATTCAGAACACATTTGTTTGTGGTGGAAACCTGAATCAAACCATGACCGCCCCATAGCTTGTGTACCAGTCTGTACATCTTGCCCGGCTGGTTGATAGTGTAGCTTGCAGGGTTCACTGCTTGTTCATACTGTTGGTGACCACTATCCCCCAGCAGCTCAGAGAGTGCTTGCAGTACTCTAAGGGCTAGCCAGCAGGAAGTTGGTTTCCATCTCAGTTCCTACAACTGCAACCTCTGAGTATTGTCAACAATATCTTAGCATGTAGTTCTGGTGAGTAAGCAAGAGTTTTGGCAATAGTGTACCTTGTGTGTGTGTGTGTGTTTGGGGGGGGGGTCATGGGTTTCCCTGAACACCGTGGGGGTAACCCAATTCTGGCACTGGATTTACCAGCAACATCCAATGGTTTCTTCACCACTTCAGGATGCTTCTGACCAAACTATTCATCTTTCTATCTTTCTTTTTTTAAATTAGTAAGTAGAAGCTCTGTATGTACAAGTCTTGTGTTGGTAACCCCATTCCCTTCCTCCATGCCCCTATTCCATTGAGGACCCTCCTCAATGGGATTGCCAGAATGCTCCATGGGATGGAGAGCTGTGAGTTATGCAAGCAGCAGAGTTTTTTTTTTTGGGGGGGGGAGCAATGCCTCTGGATATTCCCCCCCCCACTATGGCTCTTATACTCTTTCTGCCCCTTCTTCCACAAAGTTCCCTGAGCCAAAGTGGGTGAGTTTTAAGTCTGCTTTAGGATTGAGCTCTTAATAGTCTCTTGGTTTTTCCTTTGGACTGTTTTGAGTCCTCAGAGCTGTCTCCATTACCCTTGCATAGGTTGTAGGGCTTGCTGTGGAGGCAGCACTCTTGCTCATCTTACCACTTCCTCTGAGATTTCACCTGGCCCCTAGATGATAGTTGTATTTTAATTAGTTAACCAAGAGGAAGGTTTCATTGATTCTGATTTATGCCCTCATTAGTTTTGTGTATCTCTCTGCTCTCCTCACACTTACCCCAGTTCTACCCTAAGAACCTTCCACCCCTACATTCTGTCCTTCCACTTACATGTCTAGTATCCCCTTCTCTGATCCCTCCATGATTCTCCTCTCTAAGGTTATATCAGACTCTTCCTTTATGTTTTACTGTGGTTGCATTAATTTATATTCCTACCAAAAGCATATAAGAATTCCAATAAATTTAGGGGAAATGTTCAATATCATTGTCCATAGGGAAGTGCCAATCAAAATTATAATAAGTTACCATCCTACTCTAGTTTTTAGGATGGTTTTTATCAAGAACAAAAATATTGACAAGGAGGTGGGAAAAAGGAATTGTTATGCTTTTTACAATAATGCTGCAGCATCTCATAATCAACTGCATCTGAATAAACTACTGTGGAGGTTGTGAAATGTTGATTTCTATAATGTATCATTCCTTCTACATTAACTAATGAAATTTTTCTTTAATATGAAATTTTCTAATTTGCCCTTCCCTGGCTCTACCCTGAGTATCATTATAGGCTCGTGGATATTTTTTTAAAATTAAACTTCCATGATTATTCCTCTTTGATTCACAAATTGTCTCAAATTTGTTTACTGAAAGCCCTTTCATGTCAACTTCTGTGTTCTTTTCACATTCCCTGCTGATCCTTGAACCCCTCACAGTTTGATGTGCTTTTGAATACAGGGAGAAGTCAAGGTCCATGGCCTATGTGGGCTCTTCTGTCAAAGCTGTTTCTTCCAGTACCTCCAAACACAGAACACAGAACTGGAAAATACATTTTAAAAAAATGTGAGTTCATGCTGATATTTTCAAGGCAATATTTTGGCATTTTTCATATTGAAGGATGATTTGTTTAGCTTTTTGTGTGAATGGTTTAATCATGCATTTTGTTTATTTTTCTCCCAAGTTTGGTCCTTTCCTTCTTTAAGAACTCCTTATATAATAGGGATATTGGCTTTCTTTCTGTCAGGTCAGTTACAAATCTTTCTTACTTAGTCTATAATTCATAATATCTGATCCCAGTTCACCACCTGGGGCTCACTTCTGGAAAAGGGCTCTTGCTTACATGGTGGGGCCCTATAACACTAATTTGATGATGGTGTGTGATGTTAAAATTTGATTTGTGCATATTTTATTTGGTGGTAACATCTGTTGATCAGAGAAATTTATATATACTTTCTTTTATTTCATCAGTTTTGGTAGCAGGGTAATAGTGGCATCAAAGAGTGAATGGAAGTTTTTTAATTTTATCAGTTGTTTGAGGAGTGTCCCAGTCAGCCACAGACCACTGGGATGAATCTTCAAACCAGGCATGGTTTTTGGGAGGAAAGGATTTATTTGTAGCTACAGATACAGAGGAAGTTCCAGAATGCAAAAGAAGCTGCTCCCCTTTCACAGGTCCAAGCAGAGAGAAAAACCCACCACCTACACCACACACACACTAGCAAACAGGAAGCAGGCAGGAGGGCAAGGAGAGAATTTTTTCCTCTTTATATAGCCTTAGGGTGGGGTCCGGCAACCCTATCCCAGACTTAATGGCTTCCTGAGTCTCTGGAATTTCCTTCCTGCCTGCCCACACAGGAAAGGATGTTTACTTCTAACTTCTTTGAACTTCATTACATCCTGCCCCCTACTGAGAGGGTGCCTTCCTGTAAACATCCTCAGAGACCCACCCAAGATTACTTGAAAGGTCAAGTTGACATCAAAACTTAACCATCACAAGGAGCATTGTTGTTTTTTTAAACATCTGATAAAATTCAGTGCTGAATTCAAACAGGTCTGTTTTTTTTTTTGTTGTTGTTGTTAAGAGATTTTTAAAAAACACACTCACACACAAATGCACACACACATATGTGTGTGTGTGTTCATGATGTGCATGTGGAGGTCTAAGGATACCTTTTGGTGTCAGTCCTGGCCTTTCACCTTTTTTGAGTGCAGATTTCTTGTACTCACCTCAGGCTAGCTCACCAGCGAGCTTCAGTTTCCCTCCTTGTCTTTTTCTTAAAAAATATTATTTTATTCATGAAAGAGAGAGAGAGAGAGGCAGACACAGAGGGAGAATGTATGCACCAGGGCCTCTAGCCACTGCAAATGAACTCCAGACACATGTGCACCTTGTGTATCTGGCTTTATGTGGGCAATGGGGAATTGAATTCGGGTCCTTCTGCTTAGCAGGCAAAGGGCTTAACTGCCAAGCCATCTCTTCAGCTCTCCCTCCTTAAGAGCACAGTGATTATAGATGCTTGTGCTACAGCATCTGACTTTACATGGGTTCTGGGGACCTGACCTCAGATACTCACACTAGTGGGATAAACACATTAGCCACAGGACCGTCTTAGCTCAAGAAACTATTATAGCCTCAATCTCATTGCTTGTTAGTGATGTGTTTAGTATTTTCTGCCCTCTTGGTTCAATTTTGGCAGGTCATATTGTATAGAAATGTATCTGTTTCTTCATTGTTTTCTGATTTTTTGCAAATATATTTTCAAAACATTTATATTGGTTAGTTGGGTAAGGGATTACCAATTTTTTTTTTTTTTGTTTTCAAAGAACCACTTTTTAAAACTGATCATTTGGTGGAAAGTGTGCCTACTGCTTATCTTTGCTATAAGGGTGAAATGAGGTGCTGTGAGTAAGGGCTCCAGGATCACTGTGGCACAGCTGTAAGAAAACCAGCCTCTATGGATAACCCTTCAAACCAGAATTTAATTATCTCAAGCCAGGTGGAATGTGAGCACTGACACCTGAGATGATCCTCTGAACTGCACACATACGCTCTGACATATGAGCACACACACAAAGAAAGTGAATACACACATTATTGCACACCAACAGAGAAAGGAGGTGAGGTCTGAATTCTCAGTGGGAACTGGCTATTCAGAGTAGGCAAGCCTAGTGAATTCACTGAATTCCTGAAGGTTCACCATGGACATTCATGAGACCTAAAAACACTCTGAATGTGTCTAGTATGAGGGCAACTGCCATAATCATGTGAGCATCTCTTCAGGAGTCCTATCCAGTTTTCACAGTGCCTAATGGAGAAAATTCCATTCATGCTTTCTGCAGAGGGAGATGAAGCTTAGACATTTTTAAATGAGTCCAAGAATTCTCTTCTTTAAGGCCTACCTTTAAGATGATCAGTTAGAGCGCTCTAATACTTTTCCAGAGACAAAGCTAGCTGAGTTTAAAGAAACACACAATCAGCTCTCTATATTTTTGCTGTCTCACCTAAGCAGAAATAGACAAAACAAAACTGAGAAGCCTCAGTTGATGGTCACCATCCAAGGCTCGTTAAAAGTTAGAGTCTGGACAAAGGAAGGGTAGGATTGCTTCCAATGCAAACTTCTAGATACAAAATGACCTTGATATTCATGACTTCACAATGCCTGATAATACCTACACATTATGGAGGAAAAGATGATGCTCTGAAACAAATCATACACTAATTGAGAGGGAGAAAGATATGGGGGAAGGTGGGGAGGGAATCAAATGGTTTATGATCTATGATTATGGGAGATTTCAATAAAAGGTAAAAACAAAAGCTGGAGTCTAGCCAACAGGTCTGCCATGGCTCAGGAAATATTGCAGAAGAGGGGCAGAATGATTGCCAGAGTGGGTAGGAATATACTGAGGCATAGTTCCCCAGGACCACATGAGGATTGACTGAAGGACGCCTTCATGACCTTACATTGAATACCATAACTCCACTGAGGAGCACCCCCAGGATAATGGGACCCAAGTTGAGCAGATAAAAGTGTATAACACACACACACACACACACACACACACACACACACACACACACACACGTAATAAAAGTAAAGGAGAAATCCAAACAAAAGAAAAAGTCACTCTGAATCACAAAGCTGTAGAATCCATTCCCATACTTCACAGAATAATACCTGCTATGATTTGAAAATTGTTTGTATCCCAAAAACTCATGTTTGATTTTAATCCCTATTGTGAATTTAAGATAATGGAAATTTAATACTATTCTGATGTTTATAGATGGACACTTAGAAGTGACTCAACATAATAATAACAAAATTATATCAATAATATAGTTAATGATTATAGCTTTGATAATATGAATGAAGGCAATGTTATAAAAATGAGAGGAAGAAATAAAAAATTAAATAATATCCTTGCTATGAAGTGGTATAGTGCTATTTAAAAAATGGATTACTTTTAAATGGGCATTTCTAGTTCAAGTATAATTATTAAACTGTAATAGCATAACAAAATGAGTGATAAGAAAGGTACTTGTACTGTCATGGTTTGATACAGGTGTCCCCCACAAACAAATGAATGTGTTCTGATAGATCGATCCTCAGCTGATGGCAGTTTGGGTTTTACAACCTCGATGAAGCTGTGTTGTCAGGGGCGGGTTTATGGGGTTATAAGCCAGCTTCCCCTTGCCAGAGCTTGGCACACCTTCCTGCCACTGTTTGCAGTGCTGTGGCAGAGGTGATGTCCAGCCCTCTGCTCATGCCATCGTTTTCCCTGCCAGGATGGAGTCTCCCCTTGAGTCCGTAAGCCAAATAAACCCATTCCTCCACAAGCCACTTTTGTTTGGGTTCTTTCTGCGCAGCAACAAGAAAGCTGACTGCAACATGTACTATGTATGAATACATGAAATATTGAAAAATGAAGAGGACAGGAAAAAGAGTAGATATCAAAGATAACACAAGCAAGGTCAATAGAAACTGTATCTGTAATCTGCTTTAAATATCAATAATGTCAACATCCCAAGTGAAAGATTGTGACTGTTATCATGGGTAAAAAGAAATAAGAATTAGCTGTATTATAACTACAAGAAACCCATTTCCTATGCAAAGGCTCAGATGTAGTAACACTAATAGGATGGCAAAAAAACATGTCCACTGTCAGAATTATTCAAAAGAGGCTCAAATGGCTACTTCAACTCTGCAGAAAAATACTACCAAAAAAAAAAAAAAGGAAAGTGTGAAGGATTGTGGTGGCTTGAATATAAAATGTTCCCCATAGCTTCATGTGTTAATAAACCTTGAGGTTTGGTAGCCCAGCCTTCTGGGTGTTAGCTAGCTCATTCTTGCTGCTTCCTCCCTGTTGCTGATACATTAAGATGTGAGTCAGCTCTGCCATGCATTCCCTGACAGGGTGAAACTTCCCTTTAAAACTGTAAACCAAAATAAATCCTTTCTTTCCAGAAGCTGCTTCTAGGCAGATACTTTGTCCCAACAATTACAAGTTAACTGTTACAAGAATCAAAATTTCTATTGTGTTAATGCTAAAGGGCCAATTGTTCAAGATGCGACTATCCTTAATGCATGTGCACCTTACAAGAGAACATCAGGATGCATGGGGCAAAAACTGAACTTCAGTAAAGAAACTAGGTGAATCTATTATTATAGATAGACAGTATTCAAGAGCAGGAAGACCAGATGGCTCTTGATTGATAAAAGTCCTTCAACCAGGACATAGTGAAAATAACCATACTGAGAAGACAGACTAAAACTCAGAGCAAAGACCAGGTACCAGAGAGCCGGTCTACCAAACTTCCAGCAGCATGAATGACACGGGACATATGGACACATGGGGTGCCATCAAAATATTCAGCAATTGAAGGGGATGTCACACAGGGCTTCCAGAATGAGAGTACACCCTGGGATTTCTATTAAATTAACAATAATATTCATTTTTCTTGAGAGCCAATCATAAACCATACAATTCCTACCACTAAAGGTCACAATTCTGTATCCATCAGTAAATCACAAATCCATCTTTATTCACACTCTAAGGCTATGGTTTTCAGGTTTCCATATGGTACCTATGTGTCTTGGAATGAGGAGCACTTGATGTGGACAGGTGTGGGCAGAGCCCTGCCAGGCTTCTCAAGACATGGTCTCTAAGTAACTGGTGTGCATGAATATCATCACCTCCCAGGGCTCTCTCTCCTCTTGGTTGGGTATTGTGGTAGTTTGGGTGCAAGAATGTAAATGTATGGTCCCATAGACTCCAGTGCTTTGTTAAAATTAAACTTGACATTTGGGTCTCCAGCTGTCTGGCTAGAGGAGGTGTCACTGGGGGTGGATCCTGGAGTCCAGCCTTAAGATGTGTTTGGGGGGCAGATCTGAATTCCAGCCCTAAGGTGTGGGGAGAGCAGTTTTGAGCTCTGGAAGTTTTGTGCTTTCTTATAATGCTGGCTGTTTATGGTTTCTCTCTGCTTGGATCTATGAGAGGGAGCCAGATTCTTCTCTCATTGATGAAACTTCCCCTGGATCTGTAAGCCTGAAATATATCCCTTCCTCCAATAAACTGTCTGTTTGGATGCTTGTTCCAGCAACATGGAGCTATTACAGACATCTGCTAGAGTCAGTAATTATGACAATGGCTCCTCCTGTTCCTGCCTGTGCCAGGCTCTTCATTTAGCAGTGGTGTTTCCTGGGGCCTTAGGTACCTTCCCCATTCCCAATCACACACATGAGGAAGTCAGGTCAGAGTTTTTAGGAAGAGACTGTATCCAGGCAGAAAATGTTTCAGGAGGACTTGTGTCTTGGAGAGGAAGTGGAGGAGGCTACTGAGGGAGGACCAGAGAGACACTTAGCCCACAGCCCAGTTTGCTGTGCTGGACACAGGTGGGTCTGAATGTTAGGCTGAATGAATCTGCGTTCTTGTTTGTAGCCAAGCCCCTCCATTTGCTACTTGCTATGATATGATAATATCATCTAATGACTCTGACAGCATGACTATAGAGTGGGAACATACCCCAAGGGGGTATTCTTTCCTTTTCTTCACTTATCAATTTCCCAGGTCATACCTCTCACTGATCCCATGAACTTGTCCATAAGTCCATTTTAACTGGACACTCAGAATCCAGCCATGGCCCCACACAAGGCTCTACAAATGGCTAATTCCCAGTACTGTGTATGGTACTTAAAAGACAACACCTCCAGTTCAAGGAATTAGGTCATCTGAGAGGCTATTCTCTCCATCTTTCCTTGGAAGTGCTGTGTGTGTGTGTGTGTGTGTGTGTGTGTGTGTGTGTGTTATGAATCTGCCTGGGTGCACATACATGTCTTGGTTTTTATAAGTAGGAGTGCAGTGTTCATACACAGAATAAATGGAGCACACAGTGATACCAATGTCAATATTTTATTCACAACAACCCTAGTCTAAGAGCTCACCTAGGGCATTAAAGAAAAGAAAGATAGTAACTGAGTTTGAAAGAACAAAAATGCTAGAACCTTGGTGATCTCTTTCAAGCCTATCCTTCCCCACCATTCTCACCCCCACCACAGTGGGGAAGCTGAGCCAGCCAGGTAGTTCTGGGTTGATTGCTGATTACATTTGATCCAATTCCTTTTTCCGAAGATCACTCCTTTTGATTTTGCCTGTGACAGTTTTGGGCAGCTCTGGAACAAACTCCACCTGGTAGAGAAGAAAGCAAATCCATTCTGACTTAATCCTGTTGTTGCTTTCAATTCCCCTCAGCCAGCTTTGCCTGATGGAGCCTGACACCCTCTGGTGACCTTGGGGTTGGGGTTGGAGCTCCACTGGCTATTACAGGCTTCCCCCCCCATATGCTGTTGTAGAACCTGTCATGTGATCTGCTTTGCTCCATGAAGTATGAGTGGTAGTGGAATGTGTCTTCTTCAGGCAGAAGAGTAGGGACCCCTGATACTGACCTCTCTCTTCTCCATCTCTTATAGAACAAGGTGGGTGGCTGTGGGGTGTTCTGGTTCTAGGATGAGGGGATGTGGGGCAAAGACTGCACAAGAACCATAGTGGATATGAGCAAGAGACTTTCTCTGTCATAAAGCTTCACTGTTTGGGGCAGTGTGTTACATCTAATTTACATACATCTAATATTTACATACATCTAATTTACCCTGAGTGTAGGATCTTCTACTCTGTGATCTTGTTGTCACTCACACATGCCTCACACAGCCTCTTGTTGACCACAACCTCATGTGACTTTACTTTGGGCCTCAAGGTCTGAACTGCACATTTCTAAAGTTGAGTGGTTAACAATGCATGTGAAGTATTGAGTCTGAACCATGGAACATACAGCCAGTGCTTGATAAATAATAACCCTGAAGTTTTAAAAGATGTTCACACTGGTGGTAAATATTCAGGTGATGCAGGAAATTACCACAAAGGAAGAAAAAAGTAACTTTGTGACATGTGTATTTGTGTATGCCACTTTAAACCACAGAATAATACTAGGCATAGTCATAATCTTGTCTTTTTCTCTATTAACAGATTGATATGATACTTTAGGTTAAAAATAAAAAAATATCTGAAGCTGGGCATGGTGGTGGATGCCCATGAACCTAGCAATCAGGAGGCAGTGGCAAGTTTGATGCCAACCTGGGTTACACAATGTATTCTAGAAAAGACTATTGGGCTACTCATAGAGACTCTGTCTCAAGCAATAAATAAATAAAATAACAGAAAAAAATAGCATAAATAACACAAATTAAGATATCACAATCAATAATAACATAACAAAGTAAAATAATGAAGTAACATAAAATTTAAAGATCTGTATTAGCTTTTGAGGACAGCATGGAATTACAGAGTGAGTTCTCCAGGTCAGACTGAGCTAGCGTGAGACCCTACCTTAAAAAAAAGCCTAAAAATCTGTCTCAGTAACTTAATTATAGGACAGTCTTCGATTTTGTAAATAAATCATTTCACTACTGGACAATTTGCTTCACATAGCATTAAAATGTTATAAAATATCCCTCTCAGAATATATTGTTTGCTATAAGAATAACTATTCTGTTATCTTTTGTGTATGTGATGTGGGCTACAAAATAAAGTCTATTTCTTATCAGGAATCATGTTTTAAAAGTTTCAAAAGTGCTGAGTTTTTACTTCTTTTTAAAAATTTCTGGGTAATAAATAACCTTTTTCAATATCATTGATACTTTTCTGATGTCTTTCTCTAGGTTAATATGCCAGCAGTGAGTTCATTTTGGTTTTCTGGTACAGGGTTAGGGTTTCCTTTTTATTAAAGTGTGCTTCATCCATCTGTAAACCACACTGCTTCTTTTGAAGAGGGAAAAATACCCTATTGGTTGTCTAAGCTTTTCTCTCTCTATGTCCTCTCTGTGAGTTGTGGGGTGATCACCAGATTGGTCCATCTGCCCTTGCTCACCTTCCTGGGGTATTTGTATGGTGCGGTCACTGACTTCACATGCTGCTGCAGCTCTTTGATGAGTTGGTCCTGGTCATGGGACAGAAACTCTGAGTTCAGGACAATAAAAGCTTTTACCACCTGCAGAACAGAAGTGAAGAATCATGTGAGTGCCAACCCCTTATAAATAGATCTTGGTAAGTAACTAATTGTTTGAATGAATAGAAAACCCTATAGACTCATGTTGGTGCTTGAGACTAGTGGTTAAGAGCACTGCGGCTTTGGAAAAGGAGAGGACCAGGTTCAAATCCATATCTTCTCCATTTCCACTTATGCCTTAGAAAAGTACTTGACCTCTCTTGGCCTCCAGTTCCTTTTCTATAAAATGAGGATGGTAAAGGTTCATTCCTTATCAGGATTTTGAGAGTATGTGTAACATATCTGATCTCCCATCATCAGCATGTTCAGTATTTATTGTGTATGCAGTCTTGTGTTTGGAATCCAATGGGCAATAATAATGGTAATTGTTAATTTTAAATATACTTTTTACCATTATTTATTTGTAAGCAGAAAGACAGAGACAGAGAGAATGGGCATGCCAGAGCCTCTTACCACTGCAAACAAACTCCAGATGCATGCGCCACTTTGTGCATCTGGCTTTACGCTCATACGGGGGAATAGAACCAGTGCTGACAGGCTTTGCAAGCATGCGCCTTTAACTGCTGAGACATCTACCCAGCTCGGTAATAGTTAATTATAACAGCAATAATTATCATTAACAATATTGTGACAATTGTTAATCATTTTGACACTATTAATCATATGTTTTCTTACCTATAACAAGAGTATGGAAAAAGTCCTTAGACTACTGAGTTTTGTGAAAACGAAGTGTCTTGGAACACAGCTCAGGCGGGACATTCTAGCCTTTCCACATCCCCTTTCAAGATCATTTTGAGTCCGAGGCCACAGTGCCCCTGGTGACCATTACCGAGTACATGCAATGCACACCGGCTGCCTTTGCTTCTTCCTTGGACACACAGGACAACAGGTATGTCCTCCTTACCTGTCCTCGGGTTGGGTCCGGGCTGCTCACCACAGCTGACTCTGCCACTGCTGGATGCTCCGCCAAGGCATTCTCCACCTCCGCAGGCCCGATGCGGTACCTGGAGAATCAACTGTTCTGGGGCAGGTGCCAGGCCTTGCACCGTGTACCCTAAAGATCATATCACCCTTTGACAGGGAGTGGAGGTCACAGGGAGCTAGAGACTCGGAGATCTGTGTCCTGGGCCCAAAATGTGAAGGCAGGGACATTTTGTGTTAAAACAAAACACCTGGCTTCAGACGTTCCTTGGGATGTCTCACCTCATGTCTCCACGGAGGGAGACTGCACAGTGCTTGGTCCTCAAAGAGCTCCAGGCATTGGCGCAAGCGGTTTCCCACAGCACCTGAGCTCTTGGGAGCCCCTCACTCTGTCTTAAGCAAATTCAGCACCCTCTTCCCGTTATATCAGCACGTTCTATTTTATTTTTATTATCTGTCATCTATCCATTTACCCATCTCCTGTCTATCCCTGTCTACCTACCTACCTGTCCATTGATCCATTTGTGTCTACCCATCTCAACATGGTTTTGAAACTTACAAGTACATACACGGAATATGCAGTTTTCCTTCCATGCTTAGCACTAATGTATTTATGCATTCAAAAATAGTGAGAAGTTTTTGAATACTTTCCCCAAAAATAAATGTTAAGTGTGTGTTTATGATCCTGAGTTGATCATTACACTATGTATAAATGTTGCAAATCATCACCTTGTATCCCATAGACATGTACCATTAAAAATTACACTTTTCCCATTAAAGTGACAACATTTCAATTTCTGTGAAATATGAAGTAGAAATTGTATATCTTTAAAAAATAACCATCTATGGGTTAGGACTTAAGTCAGACTACTTGGTTTAATCTGGATTCTACCTTTTATTATCTTCTAGATAATGACCCCAGTTTCCCCATCAATGATGATGACCACATCTCACTGCCAGGATTGAGGAGCTGGTTGTATAAAGTCCTCAGGAAAGAGTTCTCACACAGTAAGCACTCCATAAAGGCATTGTCATTGTTATGTGACATTCTGTCCCACATGAGAGGAGATCAAGTGTAACACAAGCTCTCCAACCCATGGGAACAAAAACATTCCTTCCCAGACCCAGCCCTCCTTTATTATTTTATTTTGGATAGAGGATTGAACATAGGGTCTCACACATGCTGGGCACATACTCTACCACTGAGCTGTATCCATAACCTTCTTTTAAATTACTTTTAATTTACTTACTTTAAAATTTTGACATGAAGTCTCACTAAATTTCCCAGTAGATCTTGAATTTAGGGTCCTCCTGATTCAGCCTCCCTAACAGCTGGGATTATAGGCCTCTGACACCTCTCCAATTGTGTAATGTCTTATTCTCTTTGATTTTCACTTTAATTAAGTCTTCTTAATGCAGAGGTGAAGATTCCCAGCACCAGGTATTAGACTATCCTAAACCTGCCTCTGTTCACAGTCATGTCAAAGATCCCATCACCAAGAAGGCATGGAGGAATGTCAGGTACACTAGATGCATTTGATATGTGAGGGCACCAAAAACCAGCCCAGGGTTTTCCACACCTACCCAGAGGCAGTGATGACATCATCACCCCTCCCCAGGAACCAGAAGTAGCCCTCTTCATCTATAGTTGCTCTGTCGCAAGTGTTGTAAAAGTCTCCACACTCCACTTCAGCAGTCTTCTCTGGGTCATTCTGCAAAGAGACCAGAGCTCTTCTGGTGAAGGCAATGAGTGTTAAAGTATGAGCCAAAAATCTCAGGTTCAGATATGGTTTTGAATTTTGCCTCTGGCTCCACTTGAGACATGGACCAGTTAGACAGTCCAACCAAGTCTAGATTCATGACACAGGAACATCTGATGCAAGCTCCTGCCCCATTAGTGAATACTATTTGGCTAGTTTTAGTGATCATTTTGAAAATTAACAACTCATTTTGTGTGATGCTCTCTAACAAGGACTCTGTTGATTTTATTCACAGCATCTACTCCACCTGAAGATCCCCCTGAGAGGGTTAGGTTTTGTTGTCAACTTGATCTTTTTAATTATCTTGGGTGGGTCTCTGAGGATGTTTACAGGAAGGCAGCCTATCAGTAGGGGTCAGGATAGAAGGAAGCTCAGGAGAGCTAAAAATGAAATTTCTTCCTGGGAGGGCAGTGCAGGAAGAAAATTCCAAAGACTCAGGAAGCCATTAAATCTGGGATAAGGTTGCAAAACCCACCCTAAGGCTTTATAAAGGGTGAGAAAAATCTCTTGGCCTCCAACCCCTTCGTGTGTGTGTGTGTGTGTGTGTGTGTGTGTGTGTGTGTGTGGTGTTGGTGATGGGTTTCTCTCTCTGCTTACACCTGTGAAAGGGGCCAGCCTCTTTCATCATTATGGAACTTCCCCTGGATCTGTAGCTGCAATAAACCCTTTCCTCCCATAATTTTGCCTGGTTTGGAGGTTCATCCTAGTAGCGTGTGGCTGACTACAACACCCCCAGGAGGCTTTTACAACAGCTCCCCTCCTCCTTCCTGCTCCCACTCCTCTTCTCTGCCAGTGTTACCCCCTTCTATCTCCTCTCTTCTTTATAAGATATATAAAAACTGTTATAAACTGTACTGCCCCTACTGTGCTGTAAAACAGGAGAACTCCTTAACTCTATTTTAGTTCCTATTATGCCAACTATCTTTTCTCTTCACCCCACTATCTTCTCAAGCCTAAGCATGTTAAACATGGTCAATGAGCCAAGGGGGCAACCGGACAAAGAATCACAGAAAGTGAGAAAAAAATGATTATGGATTAAGGGAGGATATCAGAGAGAAGAGAAATGATTTTAAAAAGTAGAAATCCTGGACAAACAACTGGATTTTAAAATTCATTAGAGGGGTTTAAAAGCACATTTTCAAAAGCAGGCAAAAAGATCCAGGGAACCAACTGCAGAAGATTAGAAAACCATTCTCAGGAGCAAGAAGAATGTAGAAAACTGAAGTCCAAGGGACCCATGGGATGTCCCAAAGCCTGAATAGTCCTGCCAGAGTCTTACAAGAAGAGAGAAAGAGGGAGGGAGAAAAAACAATAGCAAAAATATTCCACACTTGAGGAAAGTGAAACGAGCTATATTCTATGATCACATCTACATGAGTTATCTTAAATAGACAAATTCATAGAGTGAAAATGGATTAGAGGTAAGCAGATGCTGGGTATGTGGGTTGAGCAGTGGAGTGTGGCTTAGTGAATAAAGAATTTCTTTTTAGAGTGAAGGTAAATAATAGTGACAATTGCACAATACTATGAATTTATCAAATGCCACTGAGTTGCACATTCAAAACATGATATTTGTACTTACCCAACATGACTCAGGGAACTGAGCGGAAGAGGGGGAGGGAAGATTGTAAGAGCCATGGTGGGGGAGACTATCCAGAGGCATGGCACCCTTTAGTAACAACACACTTGGGCCAGGAGGACCGGGCTAAGTACTAGGCTATCCATGGTCCCCTGCCACAAGGACGGATCCAGACGACCCACGGAGGAGGATATCCAGCTGATTAGGGATGGGGAGGGGGGCATTGAGGAATTGGGGATAACAACTCATTGTTTGCCCACTAAATAATGTAATTCATTATGGACAATAATATATATATATATTAAAGAACATGATATTTATATTTTACATCAATAAAAAACAAAACAAAACTAGAGCTATGGCTACCAGGGCACACTGCCCCTTGTGACTCTGCTACCAAAGCAAGCAGGCAGGCCTTAACCTTGTGTCAGCAGCACAATTCTAAGATCAGAGAAAAGAAAAATTAAATACACACACAAATGAACACACACACACACACACACACACACACACACACACACACACAGTGGGCGTGTATGTTTCTCAAAGCTGCCTGCACATTGGAATTGAGATTTATAAACACTTGTGCAGACACTCCCCTCCCCAATTGAGGCCATCATGTGAAGATGGTCATTATAATAGGAGAGCTACGGAAGTGTGTTTAGAACAAGGAGATGGAGTTTGAGATCAGTTCTGGATCTGGCCACCTTTCCATGGCCAGTCTCAGACACGAGGAATTTCCCTTTTGTGGCCTCTACTGACATAGCATGGCTACGGGTTCTTATAGCCCAACCCAGTTTCCTGCAGTTCATCAGACATAGGGACCACATGTAACACCGAGTATGCAGTTTTGCCTCTGCAAAGAAGGGGTAATACTGGAGGCTCATGGAGAATAAGCCAGAGCTACAGGAGATAGTGGGACTCCAGTCTTCTTTCTACACCATCATTCAGCCCTACAATTCCAAGTGGATTAGGCTAGGAAAAGCTGTGGTAACACATTATGAGCTTGGGGTGTAATTAACATAGGTTTCACCAAGTTGGAACAGAGACAGTGACTGGAAGGGCTGGCGGGGGGTGGAAAGGATGCCATTACCTCATAGCATTTGAAGACTCCCACGGGCCTGATGGGCTTGATTCTGAGGCCAAGGTATCCTTCAGTGTTAGGTGGGAGGACATTGCCCTTGTCGTCCATGATCTGGAGCAAGAAGCCTGTGAATCCCACCATGAAGGACTCCCCCAGCCCTCTGCACCATCTGGATATTGCCTGGCATATTATGGGTCACCAGTCCAGACAAGTGGGGACATTCATGGAGAAACTGCCAGAAAATAGAATAAATTGCCAAGGTCTATGCAATCAGCAGATATGATGCCCCAAACAAGGACTTATTTGTTACGTGGGTGTGTGGATATCACCAATATGGCTTCCAACTGGCAAGCCGCACCTCTGGGTATTATTATTCTTTCCCATTTTCTGTACATGCTGCACCTCCTTGCCATGTGATAGGCATTAGTGCCCATAGGAATGCAGTTGTCACCTGCAGCCTCTACAGGAAATTGCAGGAAACATAGGACAAGAGGGAAAACAAGGAGAGGAGCAGGATTATGAGGGCATGGAGTGTGGCTGGATGTGCCACCTGCTGTCACACAAAGGTCCAGCCCCCCACACCATCCCCTGCTTAGCTCTAAATTGCCCCCTGACAATGTCCTTAGGACCAGACCTGGAGGTCAAAGGGTGGGATGGCCTTCCCCATGGAACCCAGCTTGGTCTTCTCTCCCCGAGGGACACCACAGGTGATTCCCTGTTCAAAGAAGAAAGAGGATAGGGTTTGTCATCACAGTGATCACACACATACCTTCCACTCACAATGGTCATTTGATGATGTACAAAGAGCCTCAAGGGACACCAGAGACTGCGATTCTAGGCTCAGTGGATATTTGTACTCTGCACTACATACAGGGTTGGCAGAGTTCAGTGATGGAGTCCAAGGGAGAAGAAAAGGGTAAGCCTCAGGTTGTGACATATCAGGAGGGGGATGGTGTGCCCACCATTGACCAGGTATGTGCCTCTTTGCTAGGGAAAGATATGAGGTCATTGAAGTTTCTTGGATTTCAATTTCTTGGATGGTGATAGGAATCCTGCCTCAACTTCTCAGGGTCAGGCTGATATTGCTTAGATTCTTCATTCTGGTCCCTCTGCTCATACCAGACCCCATTATCTAATCTACCTAGTGATCTTTCTTTACAGTTCTCTAATTGTCATTCCTTCTTTGTGTGAGTGTGTGCATACATGTTTGTATATATATATATATATATATATATATATATATATATATATATATATATATGTGTGTGTGTGTGTGTGTGTGTGTGTGTGTGTGTGTGTGTGTGTGTGTGTGTGTTGTGTGCATGCATATATGTGGAGGCCAGAGGTTGATGTTGAATGTCTTCTGCATTCACTTACCATTTTGTTTTTCAAGGTAGGTTCTCACTCTAGCTCAGGCTGAACTGGAACTCTCTCTGTAGTTCCAGGCTGGCCTCCAACTCACAGTGATCTTCCTGCCTCTACCTCCTGACTGCTGGGATGAAAGGTATGCACCACAACACTAGGCATCCATCTTATTTTCTGAGACAGAATCTTCCAGTAAATCTAGAGTCCACTGGCCTCGATAGCCATCAAGCCCCAGAGATCCTCCTGCCTCCACTTTCCCAGTGCTGAGATTACAGGTATACATTATCACACTGGGCTCCCCTGGGTGATGGGGATCAGAACTCAGGCCATCATGCACATGTGGCCAACACTTTACTGAGTAATCTCTCCAGCTCATTGCCATTCTTTCCATGGCTGCTGCTTTACAGTCAGACCACTACACACTACTAACCTTGTGTCAGTAAATGCCCTTATCTCCTTCTTTGTTGAAAGGTGTCATTATGACATTTACTTCCCATTGGGCTTGCAAGTGGATGAGAACAGCCTTACTTTTTTCCTTTTTTTTTTTTTTGAGCCCAGGGTATTCTTTAACTTGTTATCCACATGCTCAGCCTCTTACGTGCTGGGATTATCGGGATGCGCACCACACAAGGCTCTTTGCAAAGTCTGAGGCACACACTAGATGTTCAGTGGATGACTGATGAGCTGTTATTCAGACCTCAGGAAGAGTCCACTGAATGTTCTTTTTGCAGTATTTTCTCCATACAATGCTTCTGTGCAGGTCAAATTCATAAAGCATTGTCATTGCTTTTTGCTTGTCTGTATCCTTTAGTAGATAGTGAGCATCCCAAAATATATATTGTCCCATTCATGAATGCTTTTCCAGAATCTGACATGGTGCCTACCTAAAAACTCCAATGACCACAGTAACTTTAGCATGACCTATAGGCTTAACACTGTGGCCTGAGCTTGATAGACTTATTTTACTTATCACCATCTAGTAACAGTGGCATTACAATAATATCGATGTCACAGAAAGGAATGCTGACACTCAGTAAGGTTGACTGGCAGTCATAGGGACTTGGCTGAGACTTGGACCCTGGGCTGAGCTCCTGGGCAAGAAAGTTCTTTCCCACCTGCCCTGCCAGTACACACCGCAGGAGTGTGAAGTGCTGCATTTGCGATGGAACACTGTGAAGTGCTTGGAGGAAGAAACCACCATCTACTCTTACAGTTGAAGCAAAGAGACTGGATCACCAGTGAAATGTGTGGTTCCATCCACCCTCTTCCTTGTCCAGATATCAACTGCAAACATTCCACAACAGGTCCAAAGTCTTAACATTTTTGTGGAAGCAGATGAGCTCACTGATTTGTTTGTTTCTCCACAGAAAAAGGTCAAGCATGTGAATTAGAAATACAGCAGTGATTTCATTATGGCTGAGAGCAGATTTCCCCTGTTACTTAGCAGGAAATGGGATGGGAGAGTAGTGGCTCTGCCCAGTGTCAGATATGGAGGGAGATGTGTTGAAAAAGGGGTGCCCATCCACACTTCACTTTCCTTGGGGTTCACAGCATGCTTGGTGCTCTAATTACCCTGTCCTGGTATATCAGTGACACCCAGATTCCATTGAGTGTGTATACTTGAATGCATATGCATATGCATGTGTGTGTGTGTGTGTGTGTGTGTGTGTGTGTGTGTGTGTGTGTGTGTGTGCTTGGCTTACACAGATCCTCTTTGCCTCTTCATCCGCCACTGCTGTAATCCCACAATCAAACCTGTGCACTGTCCTAAACATCAGGTCTGAACTTCTAAAGCCAGCTCCCATCAGCCTCCACACCCTGCTGCCCTAAGAAGAAATGAAGGAGTTGGTTGGGTCTATTGGCAGTGGTGTCCACATTGCTGGAGAGATCCTCCTGCTGTCCCACCCTCCCCCCCAGGCTCCCCTGAGCTAGCAGTCACACAGGAACAGGGTCAGCATGTCCTCAGATGCTGTTACATTTTGTCCAGTACTTTTCTGCTCATTGATTTCTCAATGAGTTGAGGAGTTGTAAGTTGTTTTTCTACAAATGGATTTGGAGGAAATTAGTCTTGTATCTCAGAACCTCCTGTAGGCTTTGAGCAATGCTGAATACACAAGATGGCCTCAGTACATATTTGTGTCATGACTGGGCCATTGGAATGGTGAGAAGGGACCTGTCCCACCTACCGTTTCTGACTGTCCATACAGCTCATGGAGGACAAGGTCTGTCCGTTTTTGCCACTGCTCAAGCTCCTGAGGCAGCAGACTCTCCCCGCCTGTAGTGCAGTGCTCCAGGGTGGGGAACCTGAGACTTGGGGGAAGGTGAAGGTGTCAGGCCTTGGGTTGGATTCTCACCCCAGACCCTGTGCATTCAAAGCTCAGAGTTTTATCATATGGATCATCCATCCTTCTGTTCCCTCACTTCTTCTTTTTTTGATGGGAGGAAAGTTTTTATTTTGGCTTACAGTCTTGAGGGGAAGCTTCATGATGGCAGGGGACAGCATGGTATGAGCAGAGGCTGGACATCACTTCTGCCACAGCAGGTGGGAAATAGTAGCAGGTGTTCCCTCACTTCTTTATTCACCTTTTGTCATTTTACTAATGGTCAAGGGCAAATGGATGTCATTTGTCAGTCTCTGTTCACTTGTCTGTCAGGGGGTGAGTAGGCAGTGGTGAAGTTATTGGGTTTAAATTCAAGATGTTTAGGTTAAGTTTGGATGCTTATGTAATGAGAGGAAGACAGGTGTATTCATGAGAAATCACTTTAGGGAAGTATCCCATGTGGAGATAGTTTTAATGCATGTGTGCACATGTGTGCATGTGTATGTACAGAGGACAACCTTAGAAACACTGTTCACATTAATCACTGTGATGGTTAGATTTTGTTGTCAATTTGGATCTTTTTAATTATCTTGGATAGGTCTCTGAGGATGTTTACAGGAAGGAAACCTCTCAGTAGGGGGCAGGATGTAAAGAAGCTGAAAGAAGCTAGAACTAAACATCCTTTCCTGTGTGGGCAGTACAGGAAGGAAATTCCAGAGACTCAGGAAGCCATTATTAGGTCTGGGAAAGGGTTGTAAGACCCCACCCTAAGGCTATATAAAGGGGAAGAAGTTCTCGCCTTGGCCCTCCGGCCTGTTCCCTATTCTCTGTGTGTGATGTTGGTGATGGGTTTTTCTCTCTGCTTGGGCCTGTGAAAGAGAGTCAGCCTCTTTCGCTGTTACAGAACTTCCCCTCAATCTGTAGTTTCAATAAATACTTTCCTCCCCCAAATTGTGCCTGGTTTGAAGATTCATCCCAGCGGCGTGTGGCTGACTACGACAGATTAAATCACCAATAGCTCCTATGCAAAAATGGAACCATCTCCATTAATGGTAGAACTGGTAAAAGAAATTGTGGTATTTTCATAAAGCAAGATATTATAAAGCAATGAAAATTAACAGTAGTTATTAGGCAACATGGACAAGAATGTTGGCAAAAGAAGCCAGACATTGCAACAATGTATGATTATATACATCAAGTTCAAAAGTATGAAAAGTGAAATTATTTTCTCAAAGATAATTCCTCAGTTGCTAAACTACAGAGGGAAGTGGTGGAGTGACATCACCATAAGAACTGATGGTGGTTATTTTTAGAAAACACGTGGAAGCCAACTGAAGTCTCTAAGGAACTGGTAAAGTACCATTCTTTGTGACTTTGGGTGAGTGATTACACAGAAATTTCTAACAGTTCATTAATCTGTAATTTTCCATTGCCTTCATTTTTCTATATGTTTGTACTTTCACAATAAAAAACATGTGAGTAAAGCCACAAAGCATGTGAGGCTACATCTCTAGACCTGGGTCATGTTTTAATTTAACTAATTATGTTGATGATTAACATGACCAACACACACACACACACACACACACACACACACACACTATAAAAAGAAAAAGCATACCATGACAGATCAGATACCTTAAGATCCCACCCAGATATAGTTGTTACCAGCTCCTGCAACATACTTGGTGGATTTCTGCTGCAGAATCATTCTATAGACGGATGGTGCAGCAAGGCATTGAGTGATGGGGTATTTGAATAACACCTGGAAAGTGAGGAGAGAAGGAAGTTTATTTTTATAGTTACAGTTAAAAATATCAGCCAGTTATTGGCATGTTGGTTTTAACCTCTAAGTGAGCCAATTCATTCATATGTTCATTCTTTCAATGCATACACATTGACACAAGTTTAATACAGGGTGTGTGTGTAAAGGGTGTTGGGGGGAATATGAAAGGAGTGAGTTAATGTTCCAGATTTTATGGAGGGTAGAGACTAACAAAGTATATAAAAAGAGCTCTCAAGGGACAGGGGATAGGGCTCAGTGGGTAAAGTGCTTGCCATACAAGTGTGAGGACCTCAGTTCTGTTCCCCAGTGTCCACATCAATGCGGGCTCTGGTGTCATGTACCTGTAATCCCCGTGCTTAAGAGTTGAGAACAGGCTGATGCCTGAGGCAAGCTGGCTAGCTAGTCTATGCAAATCAGTGAATTCTGGGTTTAGTGAAAAACCTGTCTAATAAAAAAGGTAGAGTATGAAAGAGGAAGACATCCCATGGTGACCCATGTTGACACGCCCACACACACACGAACATGCATACACAGTACACACATATACACAAAAATAAATATAAATCTGGGTCTGGTGGCACATAACTTTAATCCCAGCACTTGGGAGGCATAGGTAGGAGGTTCACTGTGAGTTTGAGGCCAGCCTGGGACTACAGAGTGAGTTCCAGGTTAGAATGGGCTAGAGTAAGACCTCGACTCTAAAAAACAAAACAAAGCAAAATAAAATCAAATAAAAATAGAAATTAAATATCAAGGCAGAAGTTGGTAGGTATTATAAGAGAGATCTGAAGTTCTTTAAGGACACAGCAGAGGAAACGGTTAATCTGGTTGAGTGCGCCAGGGAGTTTATGGAGGAGGTGGCATTTAGTAGGGAAATGCTGTAGAGGAACTAACAGGAAGCAAAGCCTCAGGAACTGAAGAAACATTTTAGTAAAACCAAATGATGCCTCCTAGAAACAGATGAGAGCAGGAGGCATGTGTAGGTAGGCTGAGGTTAGTTGCAGCCAAATGACCCAGGGTCTCCAATATTTGTGATTCCCATCAGAGATGGGAGTCATCAGAATTTTAGATTAGGGTTGGAGGTAGGCTAAGAGCATGAGGAACAGCAAAAGAATATGGGTCTTGGGGTATACATCATCTGAATTTAAACATGGTAACTTAACTTCTCTTTTTTCTTATCTGTAAAATGTGGCTTTTACCTCAGCAATATCTCACATTCCTATCCTATGAGTAAATTGTAATTTGATCATCATCCATGCCTACTGCTCCCAACCCAAAGAGTGCCATTCCATGTCCTCACATCCTTCCCTCCCCTATGCTATGTATGCATCTGGAATCTTCTCCAGGCACATTCAACAAAGCATCAATTTCCCTAATAAATGCCACTTCTTCCATAAGCTCCTTGTGTCAGGGGCGAAAGCCTTTGGGGCCTTTGGAGGCACACCCTGGCTTAGTCTTGGACGGCACCTGACAGCCTGCCAAGAGGGGCTTAGCTTAATGAGTTTCAGGAGGTGATCTCGATTGGCCGTTATGCACAGGTTCTTACCATTAGCCCCCTGATTGGCCAGGAAGCTCTATATATTCTGCCTTGTTCCCCGCAATAAATAAAGCACACGTTCATCAACCCACAAGCGGTGTATGTGTGTATTTGTACAATCACTGCCCCCACAGGCGGTGGGCAGTGATACCTTGGAGCACCCAATCTTTGATTCTCTCTTTATTATGTTATTTTTTTCTCTAGGGAGACCTGAATAAATGTCTACTCACCCAAGACAGGATACTAATGACAGACCAAAGAACTGATTCCATCCAAGTCCAGCTTTGCCATCTGTGATGGTTAAATTTTGTTGTCAACTTGACCTTTTCAGTAATCTTGGGTGGGTCTCTAGGTTGTTGACAGAAAGGCAGCCCTTTCAGTAGGGGCAGGATGTAAGGAGGCTCAGGAAAACTAGAAATAAACTTTCCTTCCTGGGAGAGCAGGGCAGGAAGGAGATTCCAGAGACTCAGGGAGAAAAGGAGTCTGGGAAAGGGTTGCAAGACCTCATCCTAAGGCTATATAAAGGGGAAGGAATTATCTTTTTGGCCTCTTGCCTATTTTGCTTGTGTGAGTGTGGTGTTGGTGATGGGTTTCTTTCTCTGCTTCTCTGCTTGAACCTGTGAAAGGGGGGCAGCCTCTTTCACCATTATGGAACTTCCCCTGGATCTGTAGATTCAATAAATCCTTTCCTCCCTGTGCTTGGTTTGGAGATTCATCCTAGCGGGTTGTGGCTGACTGTGACACCATTCAGTGAGTTATTGGGGTTACTTATAGGGACACAGTTAAGGGGTTACTTATAGAGGTACAGTTGAGGGGTTACTTATGGGACATAGCTAGGACTTACTTATAGGGACACAGTTGAGGAGTTACTTGTAGGGCATAGTTGAGGGCTTACTTATAGGGGCATAGCTAAGGGGTTGTTTATATTGTGTGACCCCCCCCCAAAACAGCAATGTCACTGAAAAGTCCTAATGCAGCATGGGTAGTGACTCCTTAAAACTACATATATGGAGCTCCCCCTTCACCTTTTTACCTTCCTGAGATTACATTCAACTGGAACAGGATAATAGGCAGCTAGGCAGACAGGAGGGCATAAATGGCTATGACACCAGGTGAAGTTCTGATGCCCCCACCCCAACTGCTTCTACCGGGGAATGTTGATAGACCCAATCATGTGAGGATCTCAAGTGGGCAGGGAGTCACAGGTACACTGATTTTGGGACAGCATTGTCATGTCATGCACAGAAGACAGCGTTCCACCCTCTTGGTCATGGGGTGATTGGGAGGCTGTGGCTCACTTCAACTGTCCGGCATCATAAGAGAGGATTGCACCATATATTGTTACCCCAGGAAAAGTTCCAAGTTCAACATTCTGTCTGCAGTTTGAACTCCAGACTCTAGTGGTTTGTAAATGGATTCCGTGTAAAGTTTTGAGATCTTCTTACACTGTTATGTTTTCTGAAGTCGTGGAGGTGAATAAGGTTGCTCAGAAGTAAGAGAGGCAGAAGAGCAGAACCTTGAAGCACCGAGGAGCTCAGAAATAAGCTTGTAAAGCTGTGGTCCTTCAGCAGCTTTTTGTAAGGGTTAAGGGTAAGGATCAGGGGTCTCTTGTAAAAGAGATATCAAGCAGGGCTGAGTTGAATGGGCTGAGCTGGGAGCAAACACAGGGAATATTTTGTTTCTAAATCTGAGGAGTAATTTAGTTTAGCCCATAGCCTTATCTTCAATAATAGGGACTGAAAATTGAAAATTCATTAAATTTTCACAAAAGTTGGAGTGGGGAGATGGCTCAGTGGGTAACGTGTTTGCTGTGCAAGCATGAGAACCTGGGTACAGATTCCAAGCACTCACATAAAAGCTGGGTGTGGTGGTGCAGACCTGTAATCCTGGTGCCAAGACAGGAGGGTCCCTGGGACTTGCTGACTAGCCAATTTAGCTAGGCTGTGTGAGAGACCTAGTCTCAAAGAATATGGTTGAGAGTATTTGAGGAACACCCTAGATGTTAACCTCTGATCTCCATATGCACGAGTACACATGTGCACCTGCACACACGTGTGTACTCACACACACTGAACACACACAGAAATACACACTCAGAAAACCTACAGAAACAGTAATAAGGGGAAACTAAACCAAAATAAGCTCTCAAATGCTGGTTTTTGAGTAAACTTGTAGACATGAATTCTTTAAAAATATTGAAACTTAACAGGAGCACCCTGATTGGAGAGAAAGAATTTGGCTTGTTCGAGTCAGCATCACTTGCACAGGTAGGTGCAGGTTTTGAGAGAGTAGATAGAGATGATGAGGCAGGAGAAGTAGAGTGTGGGGCAGAGAGTAAAATTTGAGAAGCGCAATTGTAGGTACTGAAAGAGGGGCCAGATGGGCCTGACTAACCAGTGGAAATGCCTGGGAGAATGAGCGGGAAGAGAGAGGGTGGGGGAGAGAATACTAGACCCTGGGTGCAGTTTTGAGGTCCACTTGCAGCACGGGGTTTGCTAAAGAAACAGAAGTGAGGAAGGTGCTTACAAGAAAGGGAAACATGAGGGCAGAAGCTTAAAGGACTATGTAGCTCAGGAATAATCTGGGCAAAGCAGAGGTGCAGCAGCAAACAGCAAATGTTCGGTGGAGACAGTACTAAGGGAGAAACGGGGCTGATCCAGTCTGCAGCAGGGTCAAGAGAAGGTATCTGTAGGCAGAGGGCATGGAATGTGGTTATGGGCTGAGGGGGAAGGCTAATGGGAAGTGAAGACTAATGAAAGATGAATGAAGCAGACAGGACAATGATCAGGATTCCCAAGATGCTGGTGGAGGGACAGGTCTGGCCTTGAGATGGAGGCATGGATGAGTGGAACATAAAGAGAAATCTGCAATAAAGGAGTGTGAATGAATGGAGTTTGTGTAGCTGACTTCCATGGCTACCATGAGCTTCTGAATATAACATCAGGGACTTTCACTTATTGAGTGTTTTCTATGTGTTGACCTTAAGCATAAGACCTTTACACATGTTCTTAGATAATTTTATTAATATTGTTAACAGTGTTATAAAACTGTAACAGTTTAAAAGCTCATTTGACATGGACAGGCAAGGCAAGGAAATTGATAACTAATGAAGTTAAGTTAATTAAGTTCAAAGGTTAAATAAGAAGTTAGGTCTGGCAGATTCCAAGGGCTTGTTTTTCAACACTTTATTATAATGAGAAACTATGCAACACACACACACACACACACACACACACACACACTATTTGGCTTTAGTAGAGCCAGGATCCTGGAAATTTGGGTTTATTGTGGTTGTTTTATTTCTCAACACGTATAATCTAGGTCCCACATTCATAATATATGATCCACAGATCTGGAGAATGACTCAGAAATATCATTTTCTTCCAGGTTCTACTGTGATGTGATCCTGGTCTAGAATTCTATATGGTGAGAATTCCAGAACCAGGTTTACTTCATGCACAGGGGCTTCTTTGCTCTTAGGTATTTTTCAGCTGGCTACAGCTTCAGGAAAAGTGAGCACCTTTGATACTAAAAGGTTGGTCTTCTTACCTTTATAATGACCATGGGGTCGAACTGAGGCAGATTGTGGATGAAGACCGTAGAACCTGCTGTCCATGGTTCAATCATGCAACCCAGAGATGCCATAATCCAGCCTGGGTCTGACATGCACCACATGATATCAGAGGTCTTCAGCTGCAACATTTTCCTGCTAACTCCAAGATACAGTGGTGTCAGCTGTGCCAACATTCCAATCTGTGGGCAAGAGCTGGGGATCCTGTTCTCAGCTGGGCAATCATCTTCTCTCAGTTCATTTGATCTGTGTGAATCTCTGGAGCAATGCTCCAGGTCCTAAAAGTTTACCACCACATCATGTTTCCTGAGCACACTGACTCAGAGTTAACCATCTGTATGGACTTTGCTAGGAGAATTGGGTAAAGTGTGTCACTATATTCTGGATCTGAGTTAGTGACTGATGGAGTCTCAGGGATTTGAGCAGAGATTTTGAGTGGTTGTGTGCATGCACCAGTGTGTAGATGCAGGTGTCCCATGCATGCATGCCTATTACTCTTTGGCATTTATTTTTTCCTTGAGACAGGCTCTCTCACTGAACCTGGAGCTCAGATAGAACCCAAAGGAACTACATTTATTATCCTGGAGTCCCTGTCAGTAAATAGTCAGGATCCCAGGCCTTCGCCTCTTAGACTCTCAGAGGTTGATGAAGAGAACAGAAGAAGGGAACAAGATGGAGTCACTTCCATTTGGTGCTCCACCCCAACCCCAACACAAACACACACACACACACCCCTGCACATGCACCTCACCCAAGATCTGGGACCCAACCTTTGAGTCAGTGCTCTCTCCCTACCATGAAGGAATGCAGGACCGGAAGGCAAGTCCATGGTTGTGCTTCACCATCTTTGGAAAACCTGTGGTTCCGCTGGTGAAGAACATGATCATAGGATCCTCCATCTTTGACTTAATGCAGGTGTGGTCCGGGGATGCTGATCTGCAAAGAGATTCAAGACAAAAGGAGAAAGAATGTACTTGGTTTTCTGTCTTTGGAGGAAGCAAGTGACTCAGAGTAGCATGCATTTGGAACTTAGAGGTCTGCAAGGCTGAAGGGAAAAATGGCTTCCCCCATGCCAGTCCTCAGACTAACTGCGGGGGTGATTTGGACAAGTAGACAGGCATGTCTAGCTGATGGTAAATGTAGTGGATCAGGAAATGACGAAACACTTATATGGCGCTGGTGGGTTCTGGGCAATGTTCTGAGTGATTCAGAAATAGAGACACATTCAGTCCCCAGAGCATGATAAGCAGGGGAGGCTGTGTGAACCTCATTCTGCTTTGATTCTTGGGAGCTTCTTCACAACTGAGAGGCAGTCAGGCCTTCTCTGATTGTAGGTGCCAGCCTTCTAGGTATTTAAACAAAACTGAAAATCTCCACACTGGAAGAAGCACTGGCTCTGCTGGTCTTGCTAAGAAAGACTTGGTGCCACACTGAATCTACGCAACTTGAGCGATTCTCTAACTACTTTCTAGATTTTAAATAGTTTTCATTTAATTCTCTGCCTCAGATGTTGCTTTGCTGTAATGTTAATCTTTGAGAGTTAAAGGGATTCAGGAAGTTAGGTGTTAATCTAAGAACAAGGTGTTTTTGTTTTTGTGTTGTTGTTGTTGGAGGGTGGTGAGTGAGGAAGGGAGTCTTACTCTAATTCTGTCCTGACTTTGCCTGGAAGGCAGTAGTCCCTGAGAGATGAAGTCTTTGTTCTTAAAGATGCAATCCACCTAGAACTTGGAATGCAATTTGTTTTGACATCCTTGGCTTTTTAATATATTTTTATTTGAGAGAGAGAGAGAGAGAGAGAGAGAGAGAGAGAGAGAGAGAGAGAGAGAGAGAGAGAGAGAGAATATGGACATGTTACGGCCTCCAGCCACCTCAAGCTCCAGACACATCAGGCTTTATGTGGGCACTGGGGAATTCAACTCTGGTCCTTCTGCTTTGCAGGCAAACACCTTAACCGCTGAGCCATCTCTTCAGCCCCATCCTTGACTTTACATCTTTCTTTTGCTAAGTCTCAGGGCTGAGAACACTTTAATGAAGATCTACTTCCTTATTTTACAGATAAAGCACCAAGACTGGGGGTGGGGAAGGAACAAATCCAGTCACATGGAAAATCAGTGACAAGGCTAAGAAGACATTTCTGGCATTTGACCTGGTAACCTTCCTACAGTGATTGCTTCTTATGTCCAGCACTCACAGTGGTCTTCTCCCCCTTCTATATCCAGAAACTCACTTAATCAGTGACCGGAAGTTCAGCCACCCTTCACGGCTGTGATCGGACACCAGAAGCTTGGTCTTCAGAGCAGGGCACTCCGAAGCCACAGACTCCACCTCTGGAGCAAGGCTGTCCACAGTCACAATGGCCTTGGCCTGAGACATTTGTAGTCGGTATAGGATGTCTTTAGCCTTCATCTGGGTTGTCCCAGGCATGAAGACGACCCCTGGGGATGAAAGAGGAATGGTTTGCTTTCATGTCTGTGGGTTTCAAGCCTGGATCTTCTGATGAAAATCCCATAACCTCTTGCCATACAAAGTCTGGTCCACTGAGCAGCAGCCTCCACATCATAGAGGATATAGAATCACACACCCTGTGCTAAGCCTAATACATCAGATTGCCAAGTGGTACCTCTGAACATAAAAATCTGAATGCTCTTTCCTAACCTTTTCTACCCTAGATGGATCTAGTCAGAGGGTAGATGGACCTAGGTTTGTACATATTTATGCCAGATCTTGGAAAAGCGCTGTGAAGACAGTGTCTCTGATGTTGGCATTGGTTGTACCTCAGGCCCCTTGTCTTCCCCTCAGTGCCTTGAAATGATCTGGAATCTTCTTTACTTATTTTATTCTTAAGTTTAGTCACATTGTCCTCTGACTTTCATGCTCTCTAACACCAGCACCAATTACCAATTATGAGTTCAGGCCTGTACTTGTCACCACTGAATTTGTGACCCAGATTCCCTACTATGAATCTTCCCATCGTCTCAGGTCCACAAAGCACAAACTGTTTTTCCTCTACATTTCTTTTCTGCACTGACACACTCTCGCTTCTGGAAGATAACCTACTTCCTATTCTGACATGGAAGGCTCCCCCTTGATTCATCTTTTTCTCTCATACAATTCATTTCTGTTTCAAAATGAGCATTCTTCATATAGGGTAGTCCTAACTCTAAGTCTTTGAATGTACTGTGTCCATGTTTGAATGTATTTCCTTTGCTTATAACCCTCTTTAATTCTGTGTATCTTAGAGGGTTCAACTCAACTCTTGCACTTACCATGGGTCAGCACTTAGCTCTATAGATGACAGATTTTCTTCTATGCATTTTCCTACCTTTGCTGTTAATTCTTGGTTACATATGACCCCATTGAATTAATAACTATTTTATTTGTTAGAAAAATGAGAAAGAATGATATGAACAAAAGCATAATTCATGCATATACATGGTAGGATGAGAAAATTCATTCAAAGAGAGAAGTCATAGGCCTGTTACTATTTGCACAAGAATTTTCCAGAAAAGGGGCTCATGTATTAAAGCCATGGTCCTCAGCCATTGGATCTAGTCGTTAATGGTGTTTGGATCATGAGGGCTATGATCTGATTAATGCATTGATAGATTCATAATTGAATGAATTATTGGGAGATGATGGAAGACGGTCCTGGCTGGAGGAAGACATTGGGAGTGTGTCTTTAAAGGTTATCTTGTCCCTGAACTCTTCCTGTCACTCAGTTCTGCTTCCTGGATGCCATGAGTTGAGATGCTTTGTTCTACTACATGTTCCCACTATCATGATGTTCTGTCTTACCTTAGGCCTAAAACAATAGAACCCATCAAACTTGGACTAGAACCATGAGACAAAGGAAGTATTTCTGTCATTTCTTGGGTTTATATGTGTAGTATATGGCAGATATGTGTGTACCTCTTGTTTATACACATTTATGTGTAGATATACATGCCCCATGAACATGCTTGTAGAGTCCAAAGGAGAATGTTGGGCATTCTCCTCTATTTCTCTTTTATCTTATTTCTTGAGACGGGGTCTCTCATTGAACCCGAAGCTTGCACTCACTGACCAATGAGCCCCAGCAATCTTCTTGTCTCCATAGCCCCCCACTCACTGCTGAGGTTACAGACATGCACAATCATGCTCAGCCTTTTTACAAGGCTGCTGGGGACCAAACTTAGGTCCTTAGTTTATGCAGAAAGTGCCCCATCTCTCCAATCATTCTTTCTGTTTTTAAGTTGCTATTTTCTCAGCTTTTTTTCATAGCAATGAGTCTGACTAATACAAGTTCCATAGTGATTCTAAATTATCAACATAAAATATGGATAGCTAACTAAAGGAAGGAAAATGTCTATAAAAGAATTTGAACTAGGGTAGGGGTGATGGATAAAGTGCTCGCTGTGCAAGCATGAGTATTAATGTTCAGAGCCCCAGAAGCCACACAAAAGTCAGATGTTGTAGCAAGTATCTGTAACCTCAGCACACCTCCAAGATGTGAGGCAGGGAGAGGAGACTCACTTCATAACTTGTGGGCCAGCTAGCCTGGTGAATGCAGTACTGAACAACAAAAGACGTAACCTTAAAAAAAGTGAAAAGTGACCTGATATCATCCTCCGACATTTGTACATGTACACTTCTCATCCCCACAGAAACACATGTATCAAAAAGAAAAAAGAACTTTATCTAATGAAATGTAGAGGGTATGATATAGGTAGAAACCCCACATGTAAAAGCACCATAGTCATACTTGATTCAGCCAAGAATTATCAGTGGAAATCCAAACCATAATATGAAAGGTTGCTGGGAAAAATCAATCTCATATAGATTACTTATGAAGAGAAATCTGATGACTATTCCCTGATTCAAATGATGAAATATTTCTCAGTGATGATGGGATAAACCCACTTCATATACCCTGATGTGCTATGCTGAGGAAAAACTTTGTATATTCCTGTCAAAAAAAGTTTAATGTAAATAGAATCACAAAAGAAAGGGTCACAAATCCAAAATTTCAGGTACATTCTACAAGACAATTGGAATGGATTCTTCTAAAATGTCACTGTGATGGGGAGAAAAGTGTGGGGGGAACATTTTAGATGGAAAGAGACCAAAGAGATCTATGAATTAAACACAATGTATGGTTCTTGACTAGATTTAAAGGAAAATGGGCTATAAACATATTGTTGGGATAATGGAAGAATGTCTAGTATTAATGTGCATCAGGTAAATATGCATCAGTGCCAGCCTTCTTGTATGATAACTTCATTGCGATTATATGAATGGAATATCTTGGATTTTAGTAGATTTACATGTTCCTGTGCTTATAGCTGTTTACCTGGTGCTCGTTGGTGTCTCAATGCCCATAACTGACTTTTAAATTTGAGGAAAAAGAGAGAGGGAGAGGGAGAGGGAGAGAGAGAGAGAACAATTCTTTAGGTTACATGAATTTTAGAGTGAAGGAGAAAGGAGGATTGTGCTGTGTATATGTGAGGGAGTGAAAGACTACTATTAAGTAAGAAGATTGGGAAGTGTTTTATCTCCATCCTCAGAGGGAGGGAGGCTTGCTCTAAGGTTCCAGCATAAGAGCAGTGGCTGGAGCCTCTGAGCAGTATTTGTGTCAGGCTGGATATACAGCACCTAAAATCACAGCACTGGGGTCAAATGGGCCCTTAGCAAGTCACTGACCTGTTCGGATGGAACCCACAGCCACTAGCCACCACTCAGGCACTCGAGGCAGAATCAAGGCCAGATGATCTCCCTTCTGCAGGCCACAGGTCTGTGTGAGGACATTGGCTGTGCGGCAGGTTAAGTCCTTCATCTCGTTGAAGCTCCACTTCACTTCATCTCCTTGGTCATTCACCCACCACAGGGCTGGACTTGGACCTCTCTTGCCTTCCTAATTAAGATCATATAACAAGTATCACTTCCTGCTTCCAAGGAAAAGGACAGTCTATTTCCATAGTCACATTCCAATGTGAACATAGCATAACGTGGTTCCATTTTCAAACATTTATAGATGCAAAAGAAGTTGTGACGTGGTATAGATTTGTCTAGTTTCTGGCCTACTGTACCACCGCCAAAACATAAATAACCATGAATATCCTTCATGCTTCCTAGTAAAGATTTAAAATTCCATTTCTATGCATCTTTGTCTTAGGTCCATAAGGATAGTACAGTACTCTCTGACTCAGTTTTCTCATCTATGAAATGAAGAATTTAAATAAGTAAAAATATTAACAGTGTCGCACAATACAGTTGCTCAAAAACTATCATAATGAAATAAAAAGGTTAAATTAGTTGTTAAATATTTGGGTAACTTTTTGTTATTTTTATTAGCATTTATTAGTTATACATAATAACTTTCATTATAACATTTTCATATGTGTAACCAATGTATTTAGATCATATCCACCTCCTTCTGTTACCTTCTCTTGTTTCCCTCCCTCTCTTACTGATCCTCTCCCTCTTCTTAACTAGCCCCCCTTCTATTTTCATGTCTTTTTGATGACCCAATAAGCTCTATTTGTGTTTCTTATATGAGCATGGGTGAAGGGTTGTTTAGAGGAGAATGAGTACTTTACCATGGTTACACCAGTGAAGAAAAAGTCTTTCTCTCTCTCATCAACCATTAACTATATATAGGTCTTCATGGAGGGGTGGGGCCTTATGAGCACTCTCATCCCCCCATTGCAGTCAGCTCCATGTTGCTGGGACAAATATCCAACTAGACACAATTTATGGGAGGAAGGGATTTATTTCATCTTGCAAATCCAAGGGAAATTCTATCAATGGCAGAAGAAGCTGGCTCCCTTTCACAGATCCAAGCAGAGTGAAACCACCAACAGCCAGTAGATACCTAAAAGGAAGAAAGCAAGAACTACCAGAGCTCAAATTGCTCTCCACACACCTTTGGGCTGGAATCCAGATCCATCCCCAGTGACACCTCCTCCAGCAAGATGGCTAGAGACCCAAGCTACAAGTTTACTTTTCACAAAACACCCGAGTCTGGACCAATACAAAATCAATGATAATCAATCAATAATCAGGTAATGATCAAACGTCTGTAGTCCAAGTCTGATATACATAACCAGTGATGACAGATTTGCAATTCTGCCCCTTCAGCTGGGCTGTATAACCAGTGGAAAACTTTCATCTCAAGCTATCAGCTCTCCGTGGTAGCCATTTCACAGTCCTGGTAGATCCAAAATATCTTTGGATCTCTGTTGCAAACCATGGTACATCTTCCAATGGCCTTCTTTTGGTCTTTAACAAAGGATTTATTTTAACCCATTTTCCATTCCATACCTCAGCAGCAGGTACTGGAGCCATGTGCACACTTCATGACCAACTTCAATGCCTTTTTCATGCTTCCAAAACCAATACCAGGTGTGCAGCAATACAACCATTGTGTTAATACAGGGAAGAAATAGATCTTGACCTTGATCATTCAAAATTCTCCCTTTCGGTCATTTCCTTTCAAAAGAGTTTGCATTTCTACCATTCAGCCTTTCGTAGGTGGGCTTACTTCACTCTCAGGTATGTTTTCCATTGTTTCAATGTTTAATAGTTGGCCCACCCTTAATGGTGATAATATGTTTAGCAATAATAGCTTTAGCAACCAAAAACCAGTTTCTGTGCCTGTAACCTTAAACTTGTTTGTATTTTTTTCCAACTTTAAATTATACATATTCCAGTTCCACCAAACACACCATTCCACTACTTTTAAATTCAACCTTGATCAGATTCTCTGGGCATGGGAAATATAATGCAGCCAGCCTTTATGCCAGTGGTTCCAGAAAAGTTCTTTGTAATATCTCCTTCCTCTTTGAAATTTGAAAGAATTGAAATACAGCTCTTTCTGCATTTAGCATTTTCAAACTCTCACCAGAATAGTCCATAAATTTTGGCTTACTAAACTGTGAGGTTTCTTCAGTCCCACATATCAAATCCTTCAACATTCCTCCAGCACACAAGTTCCAAAAGATCAAAATCCACATGGTCAGATTCATTATAGAAACACCCCACTTATCTCGTATCAAATTGTGTTGTAGACAGCTCCATGTTTCTGGGACAAATAACCAACTAGACACAGTTTATGGAAGGAATGGATCTATTTCAGCTTACAAAACCAAAGGAAGTTATATCAATGGCATAAGAAGCTAGCTCCAAGCAGAGAGAAACTACCAACAGCCAGAGAACACCAATAAGCAAGCAATCATGAACCACCAGAGCTCAAACTGCTCTCTGCATATACATTTGGACTGGAATCAAGATCTGCCCCCCAAACTCACCTTAGGGCTGGACTCAGAATGCACCTCCAGTGACACCCCCTCCAGCCAGGGCTGGAGACCCAAGCTACAAGTTTAATTTTAATAAAACATCTGAGTCTGTGGGACCATACACTTACACTATCACATTCAAACTACAACACCCCAAATGACAGGATGTTGAAGGGTATAATAATGTACTGGTTTTCAGCAGGTAATCTAAGCCACTGTATATGTAAGAGTATTTGGCCTTTGTCGTGCCTAGAAGTTGGTGTTCCACACCATTCCCCACTTAGCCTTTCTGAACTTCCTATCTGTTCCTTCTTCCATGAGTCATGTAGAGGGTGATATAGACGTCTCTTTTATGGATGAACATTTAAAGTATCAAGATAGGAGACCAGGAAGCTCCAAGTCCTTGTTTCCCCCCAGAATCATAACTAAGCAACAACAGATGGACTTCAGTATCTTTTTGGAGCTCTAGAAAATTTTGAAAGGTCTGCAGCAAGTTAACAAATGCTTATAATAAAAGCCATACTTGTCCTTTCTCCTACCCCCTCTGATGTGGTATAGCAGAGTTAAGAGGAAACCACCTAACTTCTGGTTTCTCTTTGTGGCAAAAGGCCTGGAACATGGAGAAAAGAACACAACAGAGCCTCCAAGGCCCTGAGAAGTGGGACAAGGTTATTAGGGAATTTAGAACATTTAACATTAGTCAAATAAATAGGGAAATTTGTGATAGGGAGGAACATACCAATAGGATGAGGGAAGGCAATTGCCAAAAATGTCTTAACATAATTGTAAGTCTCTATCTGGACAGATTAGTGAACATCTTCCCCTATACAGAGCTAGTCTACAAGACGAGAAGCTAGATGTTTGTTTTACAAATGTTCAATTTGCAACCAATAATCATAAGGCATAAATTAAGGCATAGAGAAACATGACCTATTCAAAAAAACAAAATAAATATTCAGAAACTGGACCTAAAATTATATAGGCTTCTGTTATTAGATCCTATCTTATGGAAAGATCCAGTATGCACACTGAGGAAGTACCCCCTGGGTAGGGAACAGAGAAGTGGGAAACAGGGACACCTTCACAAGATTTGCTCATATAATGTATATTCTTTTTTTAAAAAAAATATTTTAGGGCTGGAGAGATGGCTCAGCGGTTAAGGCACTTGCTTCCAGTACCTAAGGTCCCAGGTTCAATTCCCCAGTACCCACATAAGCCAGACCCACAAGGTGGTGGCCCTGGTGCTCTCTCTCTCTCTCTCTTTCTCTCTCTCTCTCTTTCTCTCTCTGCTTGAAAATGAATAAATAAATTTAAAAAAATAAAAAAACCTTAAAAATATTTTATTTATTCATTTTCAAGCAGAGAGAGAGAGAGAGAGAGAGAGAGAGAGAGAGAGAGAGAATGCACCAGGGCCACCACCTTGTGGGTCTGGCTTATGTGGGTACTGGGGAATTGAACCGGGGGCCTTAGGCACTAGAGGCAAGTGCCTTAACCGCTGAGCCATCTCTCCAGCCCCAATGTATATTCTTATTCATAAAAAAGATATTAAGAAATAAAAAAGAAAAAAAAATATAAAAATAAAAAAGATTGTACAGTATCTAAAGTTACTAAAAAGGCTAAAGGAAAACAAAAAAAAATCTTAAAGGAAGCCAAGAACACTACAAATGAATCATATAATATCAACCAATGTATTTTTTAGAAGCGAGAACATCTCCCTAGCCATCAATAGGTTCTCTGGAGTTGATCTCACTCCAAAGACATGGGCATTGAGTAATGCTCAGCGACCAGGGTTTGGGTGAACTTTCTCCTCTCCCCTTGCTAGTACCTGCCCCTCATTTGCTGAGACTACTTATCAGCCACACTACATGCTGTAACTCTTCCCTTCAGCTTCTGGCACACCATTAGTAGGAACTTCAGAGCTGATCTCACACTTATTCTCTATCTCCCCCCTCTCTCTCTTTCTCTCTCTCTCTATATTTCTCTCATAAATAAATATTTGGTCACTGGAGCAAAAACAACTTTTAAAGCAAATGGTGCTGGAGAAACTGGACAGCCACATGTAGAAGATTGGATTTGGATCCCTTCTCTCACCTTGCACTAAAATCAACTCTGAATGGATCAATGACCTCAATGTAAGACCTAAAACTCTAAACTGACCAGAAGAGAAGGTAGGTAGAACACTACAAGATATAGGCATAGGGAAAGCCTTTCTGAACTAGACTCCTGTAGCCCATTGAATAAGGAAAGCACTCAACAACTGGGACCTCGTGAAAATAGCAAACCATCAACAGAATCAATAGAGAACCTACTGAGTGGGAGAAACTCTTCACCAGGTATTCCTATGACAAAGATTTAATATCTAGATTCCACAGTGATCTCAAATACCTAAACAATCAATCTGGGCATGATGGTGCATGCCTTTAATTCCAACACTCAGGAGGCAGAGGTAGGAGGATCAATAAGAGTTCAAGGTCACCTTGAGACTACATAGTGAATTCCCAGTCAACCTGGGCTAGAGTGAGACCCTACCTCAAAAAGAGAGAGAGAAAAAAAAACAGGGCTGGAGAGATGGCTCAGTGGTTAAGGTGTTTGCCTGTAAAGCAGAAGGATCTGAGTTGAATTCCCTAGTCCACATGTAAAGCCAAAAGTACAAGGTGGCCCATGCCTCTGGAGTATGATAATAGTTACTGGAGGCCCTGGCATGCCCATCCTCTCTCTCTTTCTCTCTCTCTCTCTCTCTCTCAAATAAATAAATATTAATAAAACCAAAATAACCTAAACAATAAGAAATGCAGCAGGGAATTGGACAGAGATTTCTCAAAGGAAGAAATATGACCATGAAACACCTAAAGAGATGTTAAACATCTCTACTAGTCAGTAAAAGGTAAATTAACACAACTATAAAATTCCATTTCACTCCAGTCAGAATGGCAACCATCAAAAAATCAAATGACAACACATGCTGGCAGGGGTGTGGGGACAGAGGAACCCTCATTCACTGCTGGTGGGAGTGCAAATTTGTACTGATTTCCACCATGGAAATCAGTATGGAGACTCCTCAAAATACTGAAAATAGAACTACCATTAGATACGGCTATGCCTCTTTTGAACATATATTCTAAAGCCTCTACTACATACCACAGAGACACTTGCTCAACCATTTTTATTGCTGCTCTATTCACAATAGATAGGAACTGGAGTTAATCCAGATGTCCATCAACAAATGAATAGTTTATGAATGTAGTGGTTTGATTCAGGTGTCCCCCATAAACTTAATGTGTTCTAAATGCTTGATCTCCAGCTGATGGCAGTTTTGGAATTGGAACCTTATTGGAGTTGTGTTGTCGGTGGCAGGTTTATGGGGGTTATAGTAGGCTTTCCCTTTCCAGTTTTGGCACACCTTCCTGCTGCTGTTTGCAGTACTGTGGCAGAGGTGATGTCCACTCTTTGCTCATGCCTTCATTTTCTCTGACATCATGGAGCTTCCCTTCAAGTCTTTAAGCCCAAATAAACCTATTCCTTCCATAAACTGCTTTTGGTTGGTTCCTTTTCTGCACAGCAACAAGAAGGTTGACCACAACAATGAAGATGTGGTACATATACATAGTTGAATTCTACTCAGCAGTAAGAAAAAAATGAAACAATCAAATTTTCAGAAAAATGGAGGGACTTGGAAAAATTCATGCTGAGTGAGGTCACACAGGCCCAGAAAGACAAACACTGCATGACCTCTCTTATATGCAGTTCCTAACCTGGGCCAGCATCAGTTAATTATAAGCCATAATAAATATCTACAATAGGGACATAGCATTAGAATGAAGATAGGAAAAAGGGAAAATAGAGAGGGAAGGGAAGAAGGGCTACTGGACAAGTCAGTGATCAGCAGAATAAAGAAAGGCATGGAAAGGACTAGGGCTTAGAGAAAGAGGGTGTCAGGGGGTGAGGATGCACAAAACTAAAAGCAGCTTGAGTCAATTCCATAGAAACATTTTTCTGGGATAACATTCTATAATTCATTACCATCAAAAAGAGGGAGAAGGGAGTATGTGTGTGTGGGGGGGAACAAACAGAAGAGCTCCATAAAAGTTAGAGAAAGCATAACCTTAAAACCATGGGCTGTGGCTGGTAATTCCCAGGGTCAGAGTTGGGTTCTGCCCCTACAGTGAGCTGTTTGTTGGCCAGGAAGACATAAGGTCCCCAAAATAATACAGACCATTGCTAAAACACTTGGTTATCTGAAATAGCCAAAAAGATAAGTCCTTATTGCTTATGACACCATAGCCACACTCAATGGGTAGCTGACATCAGTTAGTCTAGCCACTTGAATAGGAAGAAGGATGACTTGGTTTGGGTACGCTTGGCTGATTCTCATGCATGTTTAAGAGGTCTCTTTCCTCCACTCACTGTAGCCTAAAGTCAATTACAAGTGTGATGAAATGAGTTTCAGTTAGATTCAGTCTCATTAGTTGAATGTTAGAAGTCATTCTAACATGAACTGGCTGGCTCTGTGATTAGAACATTGCACTAGGTCACACTTATGGAGTGACAACTATGCATCCAGTATTTTTACCTGTAACTCAAGTGAGTTTTAAAAATGAGTTTGTCCTTATTTCACAGATGAAGCCACTGAAACTCAAAGAAGTGAGAAAATAGACAGACTAGAATCAAAATCTGGAATATAAGATTTCCTCATTATACATTTTTCTTTTCACTTTTTCTTTTTTGAGATACAGTCTCATGTAGTCCAGAATGGGCTGGAACTCACTATGTAACTAATGGTGGACTTGAATTTCTGAGCCTCCTGCCTCTACCTCCTAAGTGGTGGGATTACAGGCACACACCACCATTTCTGGTTTATGTGGTTCTGGGGATCAAAATCAGGGTTTTATGCATACTCGGCAGGCATTGTGCTGATGGAGCCACATTTCTAGCCATTAACCTGCTATTTTGAAGAGGAGTTGTGTTTCTCAGTCTAAAGAGCAAGATAAGGCCATTAGCCCACTGCTGTTTCTACCCCTACATGATACCCTCCTACCTTCTCCATTTGAGCCCAGTAGTCCATCACATGGCTTGCAAAGTTAAATTCCTCAGGTATGTCATGATCATCCCATCTCTGGGCTCCAAATCCTGATAAACGCTGGAAGCGCTGCAGCTGAGGGGCAACATGGAAGCTGTGGACCAACTTGCGGATGCCACATGGGATGCGGAACCTCATCAGCCACTGCATAGTGGGTCAGTCCTCTGGAACCCAACACAGAACTTTCAAGCCTTGAGAAGAGATGGTTTACAGGTCAGTCACACAGTAGGAACCTTTTCCGCACAGGTGGATGCAATGGTCCTAGCTCATTGCTAGAGTTATGGCTCTGTTTCAGCTCAGAATCTGGAAGGCATGACTTGTTAATTTAGGTGGGGATTTATCCTCCTAGCTGAGGAGCTGCAAGGAACAAAATGCTAAGGAGAGGTTACAACTACTACATGAGGTTGAGACACATTGCTGTGGGAACTTCTTCAACTTCCTTCAACTTAAGTCTAGGGTGCTAGCCACCTGTCCATCCCCTTTATAGTAGAAACTGACCACTGTGAAGGTTCTGTTCCCTAGGATACTCCTACTCAGGAGATCTTTCTTCCTGCCAAGTTTAATCTTATAGTTCTCCTGAATGCTGTCACATCTTCAGGTAACTCCAACCTCCTAAAACTGATGGATTGAACAGTCAGTCCCTGTTATCTTTTAACTCAAGCTGGACAAGTGACAATCTATTTCCAAAGTGTGTGTGTGTGTGTGTGTGTGTGTGTGTGTGTGTGTGTTTATACATGATAACAAATAGTAAATAAGTCTCCCACTAGAGCAAATCATAAGGTACATATTTGGGAAAATGCCTGCGGTTATGATTTCTGTCATGTGGAAGAAATGAAGCTTATCTGCAGAGATGTAGAGATGAGGGACAACAAGAATTCCACAGGTATTGCTCCTGAGACCTCTGCCCATCTCTTATTAATATCCTACCCTGGATTCTGTGGGTTTCTATGTGTACTCTGATGAATTTATTCCAAGCCTCAGGGCAATGGTGTTAGTGTCCAGCATCTTTCCTGTATGTGGATTTAAATTTTTCTCTAGAAGAGTGTCCTGGGAAGCCAATCCAGCTCTACCAGAGTCAGACCATGGAATGAAAACTCTGCCTTCTCTGTGTCCATCAAATGCTTCTGATGAGGAGAATAACTCATTTATTAGGGTCATTCTCAAACTGTTACTTTGAAAATTGACTTAAACTAAAACCCATTTTTCCAACAAAATATTTTGTTGATTTACGTTGTTAGAGAATCTTTTCTTTGAGCTAGGTGGCGGCTTGTAATTGCATCGTGAGAGGCTGAGGCAATAGGATTAAACTGACATCATGAGTTTAATGACAGCCTCATCTATATAACCAACCTCAGGACAAATCCTGTGCTACATAGCAAGATCCTGCCTCCAAGAAAACAAATCCTTTATTTTCACAATCACATACTGGATTTCACAGAATGGATCAATTTGTCTTAATTGATGCCAATAAGATTGTTGGCTTTAGGGATGATGAGATGGCTCAGCAGTTAAGGCATTTGCCTGCAGAGCCTAATGACCTGTGTTCAAATCCCCAGTATCCATGTAAAGACAGATGCACAAAGTGGCCCATGCATCTGGAGCTTGTTTGCAGTGGCTTGAGGCCCTGGTGAGTCCATTCTGTTTTGTTCCTTGAAAATAAATAAATAAAAATATTTTTAAAACAATTGTTGGCTTTATTATAAAAGTATAGTTTCCTGATCACAAAGTCTTCACAGAATAGATGCTTGCTGGTCATCTTTTAGATTTTTACTTTGTTTTTAATGGGACAATAGTAACTTGGTATATTTATGTGGTATAATGTAATGTTTTGCTCTATCCATAAAAATATTGGCTGAAGGTGCAAATCACCTTGAGAAGTGAGTACTTTATCACTACTGACAACTTAGCACTTCCTCCTTCAGTTTCATCAGGAATTCAATACTTTTTGACAATAGATGAATAAAACTAGCAATGGCTAGGAACATAGAGCCTCTATTTCAAACTGGCACTGACTGGCTGGACTGGAGACTTTTCTGCTTCACTCTTTTAAGATGTTCTCTGATGCCACATCTGCCTGTTTGTTGTAGAGAACCGTCCTTCAAGCAGAGCAGCCATTGCTAACTTTATCACAAGCGGCTGTTACTACTAGCAAGAAGTCCTCAAGATTAGCTCTGCTGGTGTTCCTCATAGAAAGTGAGGGAGGGTCGTTGGCCCCTCACCTTGGATCTCAGCTACTCTTGTACCTCCTAAGTCTACCCCTGCTGCGTATGATCTTGGGATCTCAGCTAGAGTTAGAGCATATGATGTGTGGAAGTTTAACTGAAGGGGGGCATACCCCATTTATGCAGCAGCTACGGGGAATTCATCATTCATACAAGAGTGAAAATTTTGGTGATGTGGCTGCTTTGGGTCATCCTTACTAGTGTAAGGAACCCCTTACTTATGATGTGTAAGTCCAGTAAATGCATTTGTTCACCAAGTTGGACTTTGATGTAACTGTACTTTGGTCTGCTGTTGGTGCCCTATGCGGGGGAGGCAGACATTTGTTTATACCTCCCCATGGAAAGTTCATGCAACACTGCTTCTCTACATTACTGACATTTGAGCTTAAAATTCCTGATCTGACCTAATATTACAGGAGGGACCTCTTCAGAGGTATATGGTGAGTACAATAGCAGAGTGTGAAACTCCTGCTGTTTTTTCAATGTATCTCTCCCTGTACAGGTATGAGTGGAATTTGAGAGGGAATTCCAGACTCAGTTGCTATTTTTCTACTCAGGGCTGTCTATGTAACATTAGGATCTTCCTTAAATATTAACTGTTTTCCCAAAGACAGGGAAAACTGCCGCTTAATAATTAGCTCAAAGACTGGTCAAGTGGATCAGTGGTAGAGCACCTGCTTGTACCTGAAAAGTTCTAGGTTCAATCCCCAGCACTGCAAAAAAGAAAGTCAAATTTAAAAAGCAGCTAAAGACTGAAACAAAATGGCATAATGTAATGAAGAAATTAACTAATACATTTTATGGGCTGATCTGTGTCACTCAATGCATATGTGGAAGTCACAAACCCCAATATTTCAGAATGTGATTGTATTCAGAGACATGGTCTTTCAAAAGGTTGTTAGGTTGAATAAGATGTGACTAGGGGAACCCTAATACAATATTGCCAGCCTTATTAAAGAATATCAGGATCCAGACACACATGGAGGCAGAATGCCCTGTGAATAGGAAGTCATCTATAAACTAAGAAAAGAAGCCTCAGCATAAATCACCTTCATCATGGACTTCCAGCCTACAGAACTTTGAGGATAAAATATTTGCTAAGTTGTTCAGTTTATGGAAGTTTTCCATGTGGCCCTCTTGACCGTATAAAGAAGAAATAATGTTTCCATTAGCTTACAAATGAGCTTTCAAACAGCTCTGACTTAATATTTACCATGTCAGAGGACAAATAGTGTGTACACTGAGTGAGGAGGTTTGTGGGTAGTCTTTGGGATCAAACAGTTCAAATTCTAACCCATCTCATATATTGCTGGGGGTCATTGATGAACCTCTCAAACACAGAAAAACTGACAGCATGAATACTCAAACCCATGGTGGTGGATGGCGGACATTCTGCACAACCTAGCACAGGTAAGGACTTTAGAAATATGAGCTACTAATGGCTAACACACTCTCTTTGTGGAAGTAATTATTAAGAAATGGTGTCTTATCCTTTGTAATAGAGTCTAGATGAAAGAGAAATGAGGATTGACTTCTCAGTTTCTCAAGGTACTGATCAGTTAAATGATAGAGAGATGCTCTTCAGTATCATTCATGCTCACATTTTTAAAGAGAAATATTTAGATCTATGTGCTTATGTCTGTCCTTATGGGCAGGTCTGTCTTGAAAGCTGTCAATTGTTATATCTATATATCAATCTCTATACCTGTAGCTACAGTAAACATTAAAAAAAAGTTTCTTCCCTTTCTTGTCATATTTCAGAAAAGTGGGAGATGAAAGCTGGGGAATGAAAGTCCAATATGCCTACAGAATGTCTGAGTCATAGAAAAAATTTAATTTTCATTTCTAAAATATTTGTTGTCGGAGTACCATGTATGGTTTAGATTCTAATCAGTTATTAGACCAGAAGAATTTTCACTCTTTGGTGATGCATAGTGTAAGGACACCCTATAAAACGGCTTTAAAGTCCAATGCTTTGAGGAATTTTAAAGTGTATTCTGAAAGCAATTTGGCCTTGTGTCTTTGACGAGTGGCTGAGAACTCTAGGTTTACAAATCCAGTGCTTTGAAAAGTTCCTGTACCCAAAATGTTTTCTTCAATAAGTATTTGGATACAAAATGTGTTATAGAGGATCCCTGGTTATAGAACCAGGGTTTGATTTTGTTTGGCTCCACCACCAGCTAGCTGGGCGATTTGTCCCTGTTCAAGTCTGCAAACTTGAGAATACAATGACGGTGCCCTCCCAGCTTCCTACAAGGATTAGTGTGATAACCCACAGAGATCACTTTATCAACTTTCGGCCTAGACTACATCAAGGATTCAAAATGTTGAAGGAACTTCAACAGTTCCTTAGCTTGTTCCTTCCTCATTAGATACCTATTTTTAATTCAACGAAAGACATCCACTTTATAGAACTTCTGCATAATGAAGTTTTCTTTCAATGACTCTCCAACTGTCTCTATTTTCCACCCACAGTCCAGCCATCAGAGTTGCCTAATAGTAAATTTATCACCTTCTCTAAGCCAGCCACTATATTCCACACAGCTCATGTATATTCTCAGATGTTTCTCTCACTAACACAATCATCCTTGTTTTGCAGTTCAAGAATGAAATGTCAGAAAAGTTAAGTGATTTGTCCAAAGTCACCTAATTTGTAAGTGGCATTACCAGACCTTAAAACTGGGTTTTTCAATTTAAGGATTTTGTGGCAGATACAAAACCCACACATACATACATGAAGCTGTCATTTGCCTCTGTCTTACCTGGTACTGTGCAGGACACAGGTGGGCTATGTCTATGGAGAGATGAAAAAGGAGGCGTTGTAGGGTCTGTTCTCTGTACTCAGGTCCTTTCCAGGAGTGTGGACACAGTTGAACTTGGCCCCTGGCTGAGGAGAACCTTGATGATGCTGCAGGGGGGAGGAGACACTTTGTAGGAGAGGGCAGAAAGCATTCGCAGGCCTCCAGTGAGAAGCCATCAGTTAGGAAAACCACTTAAAGGCACTTTTAGTTTTTGTGGGATGACTCAGGGTGGGAAAGTAGATCAAATGGAGCAGTTTGAATAGCTCTCAACAGCTAACCTGCTCCCCTTTCCCAAGCCTGCACCCCTAGTTTTCATCTACATGATAGCTGGAAGGCATCACAGCCTCATCACTCAGGTTTGTGCTCTGGAGAAATTTCTAGAAAGATCCAGGTTTGTGCTTCAGACCTGCTTATGATATCTGTCTCCTCCTTGTCGAACCCCTTGCTTTATGCCTCACTTTATAAAATGGGCATGACAAATTTCAAGGATTTAATTTGCTTGCTTGTTAGTATGAAATGGGATCATCCATAGAACACATATAGTCTATCTCTGGGCACAGCCATTGGCAGTTGCTTTATTCATTAGGGATTACAGGAAAAACAATTTAGTGTCCTGGTAAAATGCAGTTTTTTGAAGTTCCCGTGTCTTGAGCTAAAATCTGACCTCTACCACTTATATGAAGGGCCTTGGGCTAGACACTTATTGCTTGGAATCAGGGATTTCTTACCAATATTATGAAGGGGAGGAGGCTATTAGTAAGGATTGTTCCATGTGATCACTGAAAAGACTAGGAGACAAGGTCAATAGAGCACATGATGCAGGAATTAGACACAAGTTGGTTCTAGATGGTACATTGGTTAATGAAGGCTATTACATGTGGTGCCTCTGACATTAGTTTTCTTCTAGACCAATATTGTGAGGTATTGTTAGAGAATGAAGGACCTCCAGAGTTTTGGCCCAGCTTTCACAGTAGTCTTATTGTCTTAAGCTACATAGAATTGGAGATATACATACCTCTGTTTAAAGCCCCTACTAAATATGGTTGGAGACAGATCTGAGAACAAGCCTGGCTTCTGAGAAGCAACCCTTATGCTTCTTTGATGATGTATTTATGGCGAACTTCTTGACATATGATAGGCTATGCTTTGGGGGAGAAGAGTAGGTGACAAAGCAGGGTGAGAGGATGACCATACTGAGCTACACATTAAACCACCCAAAGTACAAAAATACAAAAGTCACTGAAAGGCAGAAGGGACAGCTGCTTTGAGAATTGAATCAGCAGGATGCAGAGTCCATGAGATGCATTTGGGCCCTTGGCTTATACCAGTTACCATCTCTGTGACATAAGCAGGCTTCATGTCTCTCAATACCTCAGGTACAAGTGGTTCCAAAGAAGGGACAGTAAGGCTCTCTGAAGACTTCATGCATGCTTCTCTTTAATTCCAGAGCCTTATATAGCTTTCCTGAAGCCATTGGCCTGTTACAGTTATAGGCAATAACCATCAGGATGAACACAAACTGTGATATTAGCTAATCTGAATTCTCATCCCTTGATTAATGCCACTTGAAACAACTTATGGAAATACATCATAAAAGCAAAGGGTCTAGCAACTTTCCTCTTTGGATGACTTACTTAGTGTAGCTGAATCCCCTTCATCTTTGGATTTTTATATTTACCAAATTCCTTAATCTTATAGCAAACCTTGTGTTTATTCATTTAGTAGACAATCATTTTAGGTGCAGATGTGGCTTGAACATGTCAGGCAAGTCTACTGATTTATAGTTTTTTTTTTTACCTACATAGACAAAAAGGAAAAAGACAACTAAAAACAATCTCTGGCTATTGACTTCTGCAATGATATTATGGTAGGTCATATATAATGAAATGATGTTGAAGATGTTTTAAAACTTTCCAAAGTCATAGTGGCTATTATGACAGGTAGGGACAGGATTTGAATACTGCTTTTATTGAAGCTAATTTTCTTACTTCTAACAATATTAAGTCTTTATTGTTCCTGACACATTTCCATTTATGATATTGGCTTTTCTTTCACCAAAAGAGCAAATACACGTGTTGGTTAACAGGCTTTTCTTGTCTTGAGAAACAGAATTAACTGGATGAAAGTAACTCTCACTGTCATCCTATTACCTGGTCAATTTTATCAGCTATATCTTGGAAAAAAATTATCTCGGGAATACTAAAAAATCTTCGTGTTTAAAAAAACATCTTATGTTTGCTGTGACCAAGCCATAGCCATAAGAATGCACCAATGGCTTCCTATTCATCTCAGTTCAATGGTCCACGAGTTTATGTTCTGTGGAGGGAGGTATTTGAACTAATATTTGAAAGACACTTCCCAATGCCTACCACACAGTTATCACTTTTGTAAGACTAGACATGACAGACAGGGCTGGAATTCGTGATCTACCTGTTGCTAGGTCCCATGGATACTGACAAAGTTATTGCAGCACTCTGATTCTGTTTCATCACCAGAAAATAAAAATAGCAGCATCTGCTTCATATGACTGCTATGATAGTTGAAAAGATAATATGTGTAGCTTGCTTAGAAAAGTACCTGGACATATGCTAAGAGTGTTGTTATTATTTGACGAGAGGAATAGGAAAAAAGAAGAAATGGTGACTTCTTTTGTTTAGGTATATTCATCTAACACATTACATAATTGGTATAAGTCTTAATGTATATCAGTCAAGTCAATAGCTTTAATATTAAAGACCTTCAAAACTTTACATAATTACAAACAAGATTTTTGCATTTCTTTTTTGCAGTGCTAGAGATTATACTCAAGGGCTTGCACTTTAAGCAAGCCCTCTACCATTGAGCTACATCCCCAATCTGATTACTTCTTAAGTCTCTCTTACCTAAAAATGTAATAAAGACAATCTAATTTATACATATATTAAAGCCTCATGATGTGTGTGATGGTTAATCTCAACTGTCAACTTGACTGGATCTAAAATCATGTAGGAGAAAATTCCTGAGCATACCTGTGAAGGAGTTTCTAGATTAGGTTTATTTGAAGGGGAAGAACCACCCTAACTGTGGGCAGCAATATTCCATGGGTTGGGGTCTCAAAGTGGATAAAAAGGAGAAATCTAGCTGAGTATTAACATTCATCACTCTGCTTTCTCACTGCAGATGCAATGTGCTGCTTCATGGTCCCACTACCATATCTTCCTCACCATGGTATTACTCTTACTTCATACTGTAAGTCAAAATAAATTCTTCCTTAAATTGTTTTTCTTAGGGCATATTGATGCAGCAATGAGAAAAGTAACTGTCATGGTTTGATCCAGGTGTCCCCCACAAACAAATGAATGTGTTCTGGGTAATCGATCCTCAGCTGATGGCAGTTTGGATTTTACAACCTTGTTAGAGCTGTGTTGTTGGGGGCGGGCTTATGGGGATTATAAACCAGCTTCCCCTTGCCAGTATTTGGCACACCTTCCTGCCACTATTTCCAGTGCTGTGGCAGAGGTGATGTCCACCCCTCTGCTCATGCCATCGTTTTCCCTGCCAGGCTGGAGTCTCCTCTTGAGTCTCTAAGCCAAATAAACCCATTCCTCCACAAGCCACTTTTGTCCGCAACAGTAACTAATATAGAAATTTGGTACCAAGAAGTGGGTATGATATTATTGTTATAAACCTTCTTGCCTCTATTAGTCAGGGTTCTCTAGAAAAGCAGAACTGATGGATGAATATGTAGTAGAAAAGAGATTTATAGGATATGGGCTGGGCAGTCAAACAATAACTGTTTGGTACTGAAGGCCCAGAGGATTCATGGAGAGTTGCTGGTCTCTCCTCTTGTCTTTATTGGAAGGCTGATGCAGCTTGGCCCTAATGTCTAAAATTGGTAGCTTAAACAGGGTGGATGCATGCACCAGCATGTAGCATTGGCAGCTGAAATGTCAGAAAGAACATTTGAATCTTGTTCACCTGTCTCTAAATTCTTAGCTGTTATTCGCTATGATTACTTACTATTATAAATTCATTTTGGGAATAGATCCTAACTAAAGATTTCACAGCTATTTGCAAATCATTTGTCTTGATTTCTTTAGTCAACATGCCTGGATCCAGCAAGTGAAAATGTCCTGAGGTAGAACAAAGCTTATGTTGAAGCTTGTGTGCTGACTCAATTCCAAAATGCTTTTATACCACCCTGGAACCTCTAAGGTATTTTATAATAACTTTCAATTTTTGAATATTTTTGTGTGGGTGTTTGTGCTATGTATGTGTTCATATGAATATGCACAGGTGTTCAAAATGAGCAAATAAAGTTTTTTTTCAGCAGAGAAATATAGAACATTTAACTGAGAACCATTAACTGAAAAACCATTACCTTAAGTTAAAATTTAATTGACTGAACAAACTTTCTAATAGATTGGAGAGGGCCAAAGAAGGACAATGAACTTGAAATTTGGTCAGAAGAAATAACTGCACCAAATAGCAGAAAGAATAACACTAAAAACAAATGAGTGGAGCTTCAATGAAACAACAACAGCAGCAACAGCAACAACACACACACACCGAAACAACAACAACAACAACAACACACACACACACACACACACACACACACACACACACACACACACACACACCGTCTATATATTGTGTGAGTTCCAGAAGGAGACAAAAAGAAATCAGTTCCAACTTTTGGTGAAAAACATAAATTTATAGATTCTAAGAACACCAGAAAGTCACAAACAGGAGAAATACAACAAAGAAAAATACTTCTGTGTGTCACAGCCAAATTTTTAAAAATAAAAAAAATGAAGGCAAAATTGTGAAGGCAGACAGGAAAACACATTGTACATGTGTATAATGTTCCACATTGCCACTGACTACCTATCGGAAGCAGCAAGTTAGGGAGTGACCTCAGCCAAGTGGCCCCTTTCCTGTCCTCTCACAGCATCAATAATTCTACAGACAAAAGTGCTTTGGCGGAAGCCTTGGATTCAGATAGGAATGTGTGACACCCCAGATGTCATGATGCCTGAGGTTTAATGGAGAAAGTCAGATGAGTACTTCTCAGCAGGACTATGAATTTAAACTCACACTTCCATCCAACAATAGACACATACATTTCATGTTCATGTTGGCTCTTCTGAAGTAACTGAAATGTCAATTATATGAATATGCCTGTGTCAATTTTATATCCAATAAAAGGAATGTAGTTCCTTTCTTAGAAAAACAAACTGATAAATGCACATAGTTTACTACAGTGCTGTTTATAACAGACTAAAAAGATGGAGCTCTTCATACTTAATAGAGCAAGTGTCTTCTTACTCAGCTTCTTTACCACTGTTTTACTGATTCCTGGACCTTTGCTTCTTGTTGACATCTGTTTTTGACTAAACTTACCAAATTCTGTGATGATAAATTTTTAGCATTTTCATCGGAATTGCATTAATTCTATATAGCAACTAAAAGAGAACTGATATCCCTATTTACCCTATTTTTCCATTGATTTATATCTGTAAAAATATTCTGGTGTTCCAGTGGTGACGTCCAGGCAGCACATCTTTGGGAAGGTTCTGGTGCGATGCCCTCGGAAGGCGCTGCAAAGGACAAGCCCAAGCGCAGGTCGGCCGGTTGTCCGCAAAACCAGCTCCTGCCAAAGCAGGTTTGGAGTGGAGCTACTCCAAGAGAGAGGGTATGAGTGTTACAGGCAGCATATCTCTAAGGGTGGAGCTACCCAAGCCCACTGTATCCCAGATTATTCCATCACAGTTCCCAAGGGACAGACACGGAGCTACACAATTTAGAGTTTGCTCTGCTGACTTTCAGTCTTGCATTGGTCCAGTAATTACTTTCTGTAATTCCCATTCTTCCCCTTTGAGTTGGGAATGTTTACTCTGGCTGATGCATGTTAAAAGTATGGGGCTCTTTTTTGTGTGGGTGTATATTTAAATCTATGTGTGTTCATGTATATGAGTATAGGCAATAAGAAATGTCTGTACATGAACAACAAAGAATTAGGTGAACTGGACACATAAAAGAAAAATAATAAAATTCTAGGAACCTACCACCAAGAATTAGAAGCCTACGAATTGTTTGAAGAATTCAAAATAAGGTCTTCAAGGTCAATGAGCTATGAGAGCAAACACAGACAACTAAACAAAATTAAGAAAACACTGCATGAAAGCTTTTCCTATAGCATTATGACATCAGAGTCAAATCAAGACTTCAGATAAAAACAAGAAAATAAATTAGCCTTTTTTTGCAAATGAATGATCTGCATTTCTATCAGAATGTAGAATGAATGATTCTCAAGACTATGTGTGCGTATATTCACACACACACACACACACACACACACACACACACTTCTAGAACTAATAAACAAATTTGGTAACATTTCATGATCTAAATAAAAGAAAGAAAAGAAACCAAGAAACCAATCTCAGTCACAGTAGCTTAAAAGTAAAATAAAATAGTTAGAAATAAATTTAATCATAGAGGCAGAAGACTTTTATACTGTTCACTATAAAACATTGATGACAGAAATTGGGACTTCTGGGTCAAGATGGCGGTACAGGAACATTAGAATAAGTAGGGTAGGAAAAGTAATAGAGAGATCACAAAATTCACTTTTTTTTTAATCGAGAAAAAATATAGTTAGCTGTACCAGAGACTCTAGAGAGTGTAGGGTGCCTGGCACGGACAGCCCCAGCTGGCTGGTTTCCAGCAGAGGCAGTGTCCTGAGTGGTCAGGGGGAGCTGGGAGCCTGAAATCAGCAGAGTGAGAGCCAGACAGCAGAGCAGCAGGAGAGCTCCCCAGGCATGAACCAGATACCACAGCGACCTGCCAGGGAACCCAACACCACCACATCCACACCGGGGCTGCCAGCCCACCTGGTGTGGACCACAGGACCTGTGAGTCTGTGTCTGAAGCTCCAGCAGTGTGCGCTAGCGTGCAGCACAGAACTGGAGGAAAAGCCAGCGTAGGACAGCTTCTTCCCAAAGGTCAAAACATTTATAAAGTCTGGGGAGGGGTGCTGAGGATAGGAAGGGGAGGGGAGGGAGCTGTGAGTGGAAGCAGGTCAGGCCCTCCACAAACTGGGCCAAGGAGAGCCTAGAGGTGCTGCCCCTAGTGGCTGATCTGCTTGCTGCAGACTGGTGAAAAATCACTAGGCTCTTGAGTTTGGGGTGCTGGAGCTATTTCTACTGCTCCATACCAGTCAGGGACTGGGGCTTATGTGGTGGCTCTAAGACTAAAAAATCATGTACAGAGGGATCCAGATGGGTAAAGATCTGAGTCTGTCTGGGGACAGGACACCCTGACAGGAAAGATCTCTGTTTAAGGTCAAACCTAGTGATCACTCCACTGGGAGTGAGGCAGGCTGAACAGCACTCCTCAGGGGGCCTGAGTCCAACTCTAGCTAGAAAACAATATATCACTGTCAGGTATCTGCCAGCACATACTCGGGGGTAATAAGATGATTGGGTCACCCAAGAAATAAAACGGGAAATTCAGAATTTCCTAGTAATAAATGATAATGATAACACATCTTATCAGAACTTGTGGGACACAATGAAGGCAGTCCTAAGGGGAAAATTCATTGTGCTAAATGCCTTCATATCAAAGACAGAGAGGTCTCAAATCAACCACTTAACCACCCACCTAAGGTCATTGGAACAGATGGAAAAAGCTAACCTTAGGAGCTTAAGACGAAAGGAAATAATTAAGATCAGAGCTGAGATTAATGAATTGGAAATAAAGAAAACTATTTAAAAATAGATAAATCAAAGATTGGTTCTTTGAAAAAGTTAATAAGATTGACAAACCCCTGGCCAATCTAATCAAATGAAGAACTAAGAAAGCCCAAATCAACAAAATCAGAAAGGACAAGGGTGAGGTCACAACAGATGCTGAAGAGATTGGAAGTATCATCAGGTCATACTTCCAAAACCTCTGCTCCACAAAATTAGAGAACATGGAATAAATGGATAAATTTTTGGACACCTACCAACTACCAAAGCTTAACCCAGAGCAGATAAAATCACTAAATAAACTAATCACATCCACAGAGGTATAAGCATCAGTCAGTCCTCACTATCCCTGGGAGAAACAGTAAAGTTCTTCAGAGATCTAGGTAGAGTGTTCCTAGCCATTGGCCCAGGATTCATGCAGCATGTGCAAACTGTGGCTCACATGGATGAAACCTTCCCTCCCCCTCTAAACTGACAGGTCTTCTTAGCAGTGATCCCACTTCCTAGTATCTCCAAAAACACCCTTGTGTCTATACTGCAACCCAAGGTTGCATGATTCTGCAGCCCTTCATACAAGGAATCCAACAAGCCACCACCCAGTGGCCATTTTCAAAAATCAAACCATTTTGCAAATCCAAAGACCCTTACTTTCTTGCACTTGTTATATATGCATAGTATTGGGTGGGCTACCAGATTGGTTAATCCAGGGTGGCATAAAGCTGATTTTGAACAGCTGAATACTCATTCAACATTGAGGCCCCTTACTTTAAAAAAGACAACATACTTCCTACTATGCAAATGCAGAACAGCTGGCTCAATCTCAATGGTTGTAAACTCTCAAACAATGGCAACTAAATGGGTGCTATTTCAGCCCAGAGATTTTTTTCTCTGTGCTATATCCATCTGCTCACCCTAGTCCATTTCTATATAATATAATCCTGCACGAGTTCTCAGGACAGTAGGGTAGATGTAGTAATCCTTAACCACAAACTGTCTCTAGCAGGGTCCTCCTGATCTCTAGCACACTCCACATCTTCTGAGCCAAACCTCAGAGTCCACAGTTGTTACATGATTTCATTCTTACACTCTGAGTGATCCATGAAACTTTGCCTTCAGCACTGAAAAGTGTCTGCTAGGTCAAGGTTTAAAATCCTTCCATAATCCCCCTGCATATCAGTTCCAAAGGGCCAACATCCACAGAGTTAGGTTTCTAGCAATAAGAATCCCATTTGATGGTACCAAATTTTCTGTTGCACTTACTTTTTCAGTGCTGACACAAAGCACTCTACCTGAAGCAGGTTATGGAAGGGAAGGTGTTTATTTTGGCTTTTACACTCATGATGATGTTCCATGATGGCAGGGGAAAGGCATGACATGAGCAGAGGCTAGACATCATTCCTGCCACAGCAGGTAAAAAAAACAGCAGCAGGAGAGTGAGCCAAATTCTGGCAAGGGGGAGTTGGCTATAACATCCCTAATCCTGTCCCCAACAGGACACTTCCTCTAGCAAGTCTTAACTTTCCAATTTGCCATCAGATGGGGATTAATCATTTAAAAACATGAGTTTATGGGAGACCTTGATTCAAACCACCACACCATGTGTCCTCCTGACTTTATGATGAGACCTCTGTGACAAGGAAAAGGAGAATGAGAAGCAACATATAGTTTTGGTTTTCTTTCTATTTTTTCTCTTCTCTAAGATTACTAAAGCTTTGTTAGAATGGAGTTCTCAGACTTTTGTGTGACAAAAAAGGAACTTGAAAATCAAGCTACAAAGAAGAAAAAATAAAAAAGAAAAGAAAGAAAAAAAATCAAGCTACAACCAGGCTTAACTAAATTTTACAGGGAGCTAGAATTTTATAATTTAAGAATATGTAAACAGTTAATCTTAATGTGGTATATGAGAGCCAAGAGCTTAATCTTGTTTTTCTTATCCCAGGCAACATACCCTTTTGGAGATAAGGATACCTGGCCCTCTAAGAGAACTCTACACGGACTCTTATCTACTCCCCAAGAGCTCCCCACCAATTTAAAGGATTATTGTGAGTGATAGGATTATGTTTGATGTGGTGATTTATACCTTTATTGAGATGGAGGCTGCAGGCTCAGGAGTTTGAGGCTAGCCTGCTTCCAGGCAACTATAACAGAAGCTCTCTTAATCATTGAGACAACCAAATTAACTTTGGGGACACATGTCTTGAAACAGAGATGTCGTGACTTTATTCTGCCTTAGTTGCTTTTTAACAAAACCATTTCCAGGTCTTTAAAATTTATTGATAAAAATTGTTTCCAGAGCTGTTAACATGCTCTCCTGTACTTACAGATGTTAGATATTAAAAAAACACACACACACACGTCTATGCTCTGTGTTCTAGATATGGCTCACAATGCCACCAGATACCCTGAATGTTATACAGAATGACTTTGAGTTTGTGACACTCTTTAACTAGATCTATTTATCTCAAGAATAAAGTGATTGGATCTTCACTGTATCCTCACTCTTCATCTAGACTGTTGTAACTGTCCTTCAGAGTGCTTAATAACCATATGTAAAAACCAAAGCCAATTGGATACACCTCAGGACAACTAATACAACTAATATTTTGGTTTCTCTTCCCAAATCAAAAGGCACAAAAGACAATGGAACACTCCAAGTGTGTCATATAATTCTAGCAAGCCACCTGTTTTCTTGGTCAGGGAGGACATGGAGATCAAGAGATTGGACTTCAAATCAGTGTACAATCTGTAACAGGAAAGTCACAACTGAAGAATGCTTCCAAGGGAAGCCACATTGTCAGTATATCCCCAATTTATCCTACCAGATAGCACAAATGCTGAGTCATAACTTTTCTCCCAGGTACCTAAATGTCCCTCCTCAGAGCCTCAATTGACATTAAAAGTATATGTAGAGAGTTAAATTTTGGCTACTTACTTGGCCTTAAGCACTCAGCAAAAACAGTATAACCAGGAAGTAAAGCACTTACTCAGAGTGACATTGATGCCATTTTCAAGGTTATGTTTGACAATTCTGATAATGTCTCATGTGTTTTTACAAGCTCTACAAGAACAGGTATAGACTATGCCAGACACCACCATGATATTTTGTGATCAGCTTTAGAAATGGATTTCTGAATCTTCTGGTGAAAGATAATTATGCCTATAATTTATGATAATCATACCTCTATTAATTTTTAGATCTTGTGTTCTCAGCTGCTGTTTTAACTTTATTTCCTCTTGGTTACAGTCAGCTTACAATTACTCACACTCTGATGGTCTTGTGACAACTTAACTCCATCTACCTGAGTCTCCTGCATCACCCTCCAAGGCCTGAAAATCTATAAGAATGGGAATTCTGAAGAACCCCAATTTACTCAATACCTAGTTCCCCACAACACCTTGCTTTTATTCTTTCTCCCCAACATTTTATTCCAGGACTGTCTTCTTAAACTCTACCAATCACTTTTGGCGTCCCTTAGACAAACCCATTGGAGAAAATTCCCAACTGACATACTGGACCACCCTACTAAGCTTGAGGAAGCCAGGTCAGTTATTGCCCCAATTGAGGAAGTTTACGGTGACTGGCCCCCAAAAGTAATAGCAGGAAATGTCCCTGAGACTGCCCTTGCAGTTTTTACTTTACTAGAGTTCAGAGATGTATCTAGATTCTTCTTATCTCTTGGAGTTTCTAGATCTGTTTTTCCAAAAATAACCTGAGTCCTAGCATAGGAAGGAGTTCTCCTTCCTCCAATTAAGGTTGCTCGAAGGATTAACCTAAACCTGGCCTAGTGATTGGTTAAGTTTAGGCCCCAAACTTTGGCATCAGGGCCGGTTAGCTCAGCCCCTATTCAGAACCTTTAAATGACTCCAATTTGGGTCCCTAGGTGGGCTTTATTCCCTCTTGCCTTCTTCTAGGCAGGAGCTCTTCATAATCATTCCTCTTTCCCTCTCTTAATCTAATAAAATCTCTCTAAACTTTAAAAAATGATACAGTGACTGTTGCAATTACCTTCTTAATGTTGAGACAAACACCCAACCAGAAACAGCATATAGGAAGAAAAAGTTTGTTTCAGGCTTACAGATTCCAGGGGAAGCTTTATCATGGTGGAAGAAGCTGACTCACTTCATAATATACCCACAGCAGAGAGACAGAAACTAATACCAATAAGCACAAACTGACTCAGGACACACATCTAGAAAGGCAGGACTGATGATCCACTTACAGTGACACACCTTCTCCGCAGGGCTCTGCCTGCTGAAGACTAAGTAGGAAGCTTGATCTTAGAAAAAAATACCTGAGACTACATATTATATTATAAAATATATAGTGCATATATATACATACTATATATTTTATGTATATAGTGCATATATATACATATATATTATCTATATATATGCACTATATATGTATATATAGTGCATATATATATATATATACATATATATGTATATTCCCTATATATACATATATACAGGGAAATGACTGCCTCACACATAAACTCGCTTAATTTCAAGTGGGTATGAATTTTCAATTGTGTGGCTATATCTCAGTATATTTAAGAGAATGCAACTGATTTATTTTAAGAACTGAGCATTCTAAAATCCAGTCTCAAATAAGAGAAAGATCTATACCTGTGGTGGTAAAGTTTTGTTGTCAACTTGACCTTACATGTTATCTTGGGTGGGTCTCTGAGGATGTTTACAGGAAGGCAGACTCTCAGCAAGGGGCAAGATATAAGGAAGCTCAAAGGAGCTAGAAGTAAACATTCTTTCCTGTGTGGGCAGTACAGTAAAGAAATTCCAGAGACTCAGGAAGCCTAATTAAGTCTGGGATAGAATTGTAAGACCCCACCCTAAGACTATATAAAGGTATAAAGGGAAAGAAATTCTTTCCTTGCCGCCCCTCCCCCGTCCTGCCCTCTTGCCTCTTTGCTGTTCTATGGTATGTTGTTGGTGATAGGTTTCTCTTCTTGGACCTATGAAAGGGGAGCAGCCTCTTTTGCAATTGGGAACTTCCCCTGTATCTATAGCTATAAATAAATACTTTCCTCCCCCCCCCCCCAAAAAAAAAATACCTGAGACTATGTGGACATTACATTCAAACCACCACAGTAACCAAATACACAGGATTCCAACTTGGAAACACACACCCACACTAGTGAAATGGAATAATAGAGTCTAGAAATTAATCCACACAACTTGTTTATTTTAGCAAAATTAAAGATACAACTGGATATCCACATGTAGAGAGTGAAACTGTATCTTATATCTTATTCCATATGTAAAATCAACTCAAAATGGTAAAACCCAATATTGTAAAACTTCTAGTAGGCAAAACTTAGAAGAAAACCTCCACTACACTAGCCTAGACAATGATTCTTTATGTGATCCCAAAAGTACAGGTAGCAAAAGTAAAAACAGACAAATGGGGTTACATTAAAGGAAAATATGCAATAAAAGTGCAATAAGAAAGGACTGGAAAGATTTCTCAGCTGTTAAGTGTACTCTCTGCAAGTACAAGATCCTGAGGGGACCTGAGATGGCCCGAGTTCAAATCTGCAGATCCCACATAAAACAGCTGGGTGTGAGCATGTGAATCTTCAACTCCATTTCTGCAGGGGAGCAGAGACCCAATAATCAGTGGAGCCCTGAAATCTCTGGAATTAGTAAAAGGAGACTCCTGCTCAAACCAAGATCAGGTGGAAGAGAGATGAAGCAGAAACACCCAGCATTCCACTACAGCCACTGCAGGTGAGGGAATAGAGTACCACAAGGGCATATCCACATGCATACAGCATATGTAACACACACACACACATACAAACACACACCCACACACAAACACACACACACCACATTGCACACACACATCACATTACACACAAACACAGACACCACATCACACACAAATACGCATACCAAATTACACACACACACATATCACATTACACACACACATATGCACACACAGACACCATACCATACTACACACAGGCACACACACACATACATACACACCACATTACACATAGACACACACACACACCACACTACATTACACACACACACATACACAAACCACATTAAACACAGACACACATACACATATCACATTACACACAGACATACACACCACATTACACACATATGTCATATTACACACATCATATTACACACATATATTACATTGCACACACACAACATGTGTTTACACACACACATACACAAACCACATTAAACACAGACACATACACATATCACATTACACACAGACATACACACCACATTACACACATATGTCACATTACACACATCATATTACACACATATATTACATTGCACACACACAACATGTTACACACATACACACTACATTGTACACACACATACATTACACACAGAAACACATATACACACCGTGTTACAGACACACATACACACCACATTTCACACAGACACACACACACAAACACAGCATATTACACACACACACACCACATTGCACACAGACACATACACAAACACAAAAAAGAGCTAAGAAATAACACATGGAATGGGAGAAAATATTTGGAAACTAAATATCCATCTGGTAAGGAATTGATATAGAAAGTACATAAAGAAGATAACACAATAGTAAAAAAATGATCTGACTGAAAATGGCCAAAGGTGCACAGTGGCTGATGCTCCCTACACAAGACCTGAATAATAGGAGGGAAAATGATGACATCAAAATAGAAGGTCACTAGTTGGAAATAAAAAGGGACTCACTGGAGGAGGGATTTGGGAAGGGAAACGGGAGAGTAGTGGGAGGCAACTATGATCATGGTATGTTGTCTATAAAAAGTTAAAAATGAGAAAATAGAACTAGCACGAGGAAGTGTCATCTATCTGGTCTTGCTCTGTAGGGACATATTGCTTCACTGTCCAGAACCTTCCTTCATGAAACTATAGTAATGGCATATCTGCCAGAAAAGGGGGAATGGATTTATCCACTGGCTTTGGCTTCCCATTATCAACAATCATTCTCTGTTCTTTCAGGTTGCACACACAGTTCTAAGGGAGATCTCATAGCACCCTCTGCCTCAGCTTCAGTAGGAGGACTTGGATCAGTGGCCAAGGATATGTGATGCAATCATGAGGATTGGTAAAACACATTGTGATAGTTTTGAGTAAATGTCCCCCAATAAAATTTCTTATAATTGTGAATTGTCTTCAGCCTTCTGGCTGAAGGAAGTGCCACTTTGGCCTGGCCTCCTGGGGTCATGACACCCTTTCTAAATTGGATGCAAAATACTAGGGATAGATATGCAAAAGAAAAGCCAGAACCCCAGTCTGGAAGTTCTGCATTTTTGTGAATTACAGTGTGACAGTGTGCTTGCTTGAGGTGCTGGTGGTCGGTTTCTCTCTTTGCTTGCTTCTGTGAAAGGGAGCCGGCCTTTTCCTTAACTTCCCCTGGGTCTGTTACTTCAATAAATACTTTCCTCCCCAAAATTGTGCCTGGTTTGGAGATTCATCACAGCGACTTGTGGCTGACTACAACAGATTTGGTACCAAATGTGGGGTGATTTGTTGAGATGAATCTGACCATGTGGATTTTGATCTTCTGGAACTTGTGTGCTGGAGGAATGGACATGGACTTGGTACTTGCAACTGAAGATGCCTTCCAGAGTGGTAAGCTGAGTGTTATAGACTGTTCTGGTGAGAATTTGGAAATGCTCAGTGCAGAGAGAATTGCATTTGGAGGCTTGGCTTGTGAAGTTTCTAAGGGGAAGGAGAGACTGCAGAAAACTTTAATAGAAGTGTGTGCCTGGGCCAAGGGGTGGATGTGTCCTACTGCCCATGCCCAAAGAGTTTGACCAAGGCTGAATTTAAGAAATGGACTTGGCAGCCGGGCGTGGTGGCACACACCTTTAATCCCAGCACTCGGGAGGCAGAGGTAGGAGGATCACCATGAGTTCAAGGCCACCCTGAGACTACATAGTGAATTCCAGGTCAGCCTGGACTAGAGCGAGACCCTACCTCGAAAAACCAAAAAAAAAAAAGAAAGAAATGGACTTGGCGACAGATATGGGACTGAGATTTAAGATTTGAAGTTGGAAAAACCTCAAAGCAAGTTTAACTTATTGGCCCAGAGACTGGCTTTTGATTATGGCCCAACTACTTTACGTTAAAACAATGGAGAAATGCCTGAGGTGTTTCCACCCAGGAAGGACAGAAAGATGGACTGTGCAAACTCTTTGGAAAGGAAATCGCTTAAAGAAAGAAATCTACTCTTCAATGTTACGTTTATTTTGTCCCTAAATTAACAACATGGCTGTGTCCTGCATACTTGGTACTGCTTTTGGAAACATGAGGAATGCATGCATGGAGTGGGTCATGAAGTGCACACAGTTCCAGGAGCCGCTGCTGAGATGTGGTATTTAGAACAGGGTGTGAAGTCCCTGTTTGGCCAGTGAAGTCATTGGAAGGTGGACCATGGCTTGCAATGGAGATCCAAAGATGTTTTGGACATACCAGGACTGTGCAAGGGCTACTATGGAGCGCTGTTGGCTCGGGATGGAAGTTTTCCTAGCTACTCAGCTAAGCTGGAGGGACAGAATTGAAAAATCCAGAGACTGTCACTGTGTTCTGGGACTTGAACTGTAGATGTGGATATTTGCTGATGTTTGTTGAGTTTGCATTGACCCAGTCTTTCGTTATTATGCCTCATAGCAGTTGGAAATGTTTGCTCTGTGCCATTATATGTTAAAAGTTTATAACTTGTTTTGATTTTACAAAATTTAAAGTTAAAAGACAATCTTATCTTTCAGATAAGACTGTGGGAATCTTTAAAGTTAGACTAAACATAATATAGATAATTATAATTCTATTGGGGGCCAGGGGTGGATTGTGGTAGTTTTGAGAAAATGTCCCCCAATAGAATTTCTTATAACTGTGAATTGTCTTCAGCCTTCTGGCTGGAGGAAGTGTCACTTTGGCCTGGCCTCCTGGGGTCATGACACCCTTTCTAAATTGGATGCAAAATACTAGGGATAGATATTCAAAAGAAAAGCCAGAACCCCAGTCTGGAAGTTCTGCATTTTTGTGAATTACAGTGTGACAGTGTGCTTGCTTGAGGTGCTAGTGGTTTCTCTCTTTGCTTGCTTCTGTGAAAGGGAGCCAGCCTTTTCCTTAACTTCCCCTGGGTTTGTTACTTCAATAAATACTTTCCTCCCCCAAATTGTGCCTGGTTTGGAGATTCATCCCAGCAGCGTGTGGCTGACTATGAGACACATTCTGAGTGGGTTGTTGCTGCAATTTCAGCAGTGTTTCTCAACTTCAGCACTACTAACTCTTAGGCCTGTCCTGTGATGACCCAGTCATGACAAAAAAATGTTTGTAGATATTGTCCAGTGTTATGAGGTAGAGAGCAAAGATGACACATTTTCTCCCCAGCAGAGGAGTGCTGGTCTTCAAGAGAATCTGCTGTGTGCATAGGAGGTGCCAGGTACAGGCAAGGCAGCCTCTTATTCTGTTCCTCTGCACTTGTCAAAGTGATGGTGCTTGCTAGCTCAGCTACCCCTGTGCATTGAACAAATGCATGCACAGTGACAAGAGATTCTTCTCCAAGCTCCTAGTCTCATTCACTCTATAATGCCTCACCCTTAAATGTGTTTGTGACTACTTCAGGTGCCCTGCAGGGATATGGACCTTGTCTGAGGAATTCACACAAAAAGGTACACAATGTTCCACATTTGAAGATACACTTGACTAAGTCAAATTCTGTCTTTCCCAAAAGGCTATGAGGTATAAGGTAATGTAGAGTACTTGTCTATTACACACGAGAACCTACTCTTGTTTTCCAGCATCACAAAAAATTCAAATGTGCAAGTATAAAGCAGCACTGCTTCAGTATCATTTGGATTAGATATTGCTCAGTAGGACATGCATAAAATCCTGGGTTTGCTTCCCAGCACTGCAGAAATCCCAGTTAAAACCAAGATCACTGCTAGCCCCTATAATAGTGCCCTGGTGAGAAGTTTAATAAGGTTGCCCCCTCAGGAGAGTTTTTTTGTAAGGTGTGGTTTATACAACACTGACCAACACACTAGATTAAAAACACTGTAGTTATTTTCTGGCACATTACTACTGGGCTTAGACCAAAATGAAGGAAATCTGATAGCCTGCCTAAAAGAAGCCCTCTTTTACATGGGCCAGTGCAGGTAGAACAAGGAATAGAACCCATTTCTGAACCTCTCATGCACCCAATATGACATCTAGTGTCCTCCTGAAAGTCTCCTCAAAGGGGAAGGGAATGTTGTGGAATTTTGTTATGAGTTGGTAAGAAAGAAGAAAACAGCCAAATATATGAAACTAGTTCCTCAAATTGGGAAACTAATGTCACTATTCTATTTACTCTACCCTCAAAACATTCCATCCTTTGAAATGGACAGTTGACATCACTTTCTGTATTTTGCTTATTTATCTTAATCACTGCTTCTCATTGACACCATTAACAACTAGAATCTGAGTTCCATGGGGAAGGGACTTTTATTTTTTAGCAGTATCTTCAAGGCATGGGACCAGTAATCACTTAAGAGTAGTTGAATAAATGAAAGCGAGGACCTGAGCGCCACCTGGTTGTCAGACGAGCCTTCTTTCTTAATTTATCCTGCGTGCTTGGGAGGGACTCTTAAAAGAGCAGCTGCAAGCACCTGCTTGCCCTGGACACCTGGGCCATGCTCATTAGATCTCACTCAATCTTTGTCTTGTGACATCCACAGAAGAAAGAACTCATAAATCAATGGGTTTCAAGCAAACAAGATGTTCCATTTTTTCAGGGAATTCACTAGCTAAGGTAGCCGATGACATCGAGAGAAATATTACATTTTCAGAAAACTGAGACTGTTCCAACTTCGTGCTGCCCATTGTTGGGATTCCTAGGTTGGCCTTGGAACCGCACATACCCATTTAGTCAGTGGCTGTTGTTTCCTGGGGGGTTTCCCATTCCAACCAAGAAAGGATATGAAGAAAGGACCTGTGAGAATGCACACCCTCTGGAGGGGGGCAGGGATCAGACAGAGCATAGAGAGACCATGTAAGCCCACCTGAATAAGAAAGAAAAGACCAACTCCACTCTCTACTATCTGGCCTCTTCTAGGATCCTTCTCCTTGCAAATATTTCTGGAAAGATTCTCCCAAAGCTAGTATTATTACCTCGAGATAAGGAGAGCTGAGGGAGTGGGGTTTTTTTTGTTTGTTTGTTTGGTTGGTTGGTTTTGGGTGTTTTTTTGTTTTGTTTTGTTTTTTCAAGGTAGGGTATCACTCTAGCACCGGCTGACCTGGAATTCTCTATGTAGTATCAAGAGTGACATGAAACTCACAGCAGTCCTCCTACCTCTGCTTCCTGAGTGTTGGAGCTAAAGGCATGTGCAACCATGCCAGGCTACGGGAGTTTTAAAAAATATATTTTTACTTATTTGCAAGCAAAAAAGATAGAAGAGAGACAGACAGAGAGAATGGGATGCCAGGGCCTCTAGCTGCTGCAAACTAACTCCAGGTACATGTGACACTTTGTGCATCTGGTTTTACATAGGTACTGGGGAATAGAACCTGGGAGTTTGGCTTTTCAGGAAAGTGCCTTAACCAGAGCCATCTTTCCAGCCTGGGAGTTATTTTTAATATTACTATACTTCAATAGCTTCTGGAGCATTCCTTGGTATTATGTATTTGCAAAAGGACATAAAATAATAAAACAATCAAGCTTCTCTGAGAAGGGTGCTGACTCCTCTGGGGAAATCTCACCATTACAGGTTTCAGTTATCAAATCTCATCAATTCTACTGCTCAGTTTGATGGAATATCTGTGGTCCCTAAATTAATACTGGGTTAAGCTTCTCATCCAGCTTATAGCCCCAGGGGTCTCCAATTCTCCCATCTTGGGAACCGGCTTGTAGAGCATCCATCCCCTTGGATGAAGATTGAACATGGGAAGGCATCAAGAGTTGGCAGAATGTCTGAAAACAAAGTCTGGACTTGAGCTAAAGGCTATCTCCTAGTTTCTAGAAGATTCCTGTCCTTCTGGCCATGCTACTCCTCCGCATCCTTTTTTATGGTTGATAGGCTCTTGTGGTCGACTGAGCAAAGGTAATTAAATGGAGCAAGCAGTTATTTTCTGATTTTAGGCCACACAACTTGTTGGCTATGTCCATTCCAATCATCCCTGGATGGGAGAGGCAGCTTCATTATCTTGCCCCCACCCTTGCTGTGGCATATTTACCTTCCCAACAAGCACCCCTTCCTGCATGCTTACCTGAGACCTCTAGGTCATCCACAGCAATGATCTATATGAATCTTTACTGCATCGCTCACTTTTCTGAGATGAGGAAACCGATGGTCTGAGTGGGTAGCACACACACTCTTTGTAGCAAGAGGGCGAGAGCTGAGACTCTACCTCCAGCTCTGAAAGTTAACTACTTTCCCATCGACCCCAGCTGCTTCCTTTTAGGTAAGATGACACTTGCCCCGCCTTTGTGGCTTCAACTTCCTCTTCTCAATGATCTGGACTTAGCCTTGGTCACGTGTTTCTCAAATTTCAGGCCCTCATGCTTCACTTTTATTTATTTTGTTGTAACCGTACACCATTACTTATACTCTTTTTTTTCTTTCACATTGCTTCCTTAAGTTTTTTTTGTCAGTACTTTGTGTTTTTTTTTATTATTATTGCCCATAGTTACATTGTTTAATGGGCCAACAATGAGTTGTTATCCCCAATTCCTCATTGCTCCGCTTCCCCATCCCCAGTCAGCTGGATATCCTCCTCTGTGGGCCGTCTGGATCAGTCTTTGTGGTAGGGGACCATGGATAGCCTAGGAGTCAGCCTGGTTCTCCTGACCCAAGTGTGTTGTTACTAAGGGTTGCTTTTGTCAGTACTTTGGATTGAAGCCAAGGCCTTGTTCATCTAAGGGAAGTGTTCTATCACTTAGTTACACCCCCAGTATCCTGAATATTTTTAAAGGAAAACTATATTAATAAAATGAAAACTTGTATCTCAACTCAAATTTAAAAAGACTTTCATGTGCAATGAAAAAATGAAATGAAATGAAATACAATGAAAACACCCATTGTTAGAATTGCTAAATCCCATTTGGGTATAATCACTGCCAAGTGTCTGAGACTAGTTTTGCTACAAAGAAGATGAAGATTTTCTCAGTTGTTTATTGTTATGATAATGTTGCATAAAAGCAACTTTCAAATCACAGGGACACACAGCAACACATATTTATATCTCTCCCATAGGTCTGTGGATTGCCTTGGCGCTCTGGGATTGCTTTTCAAACATCATATTCTGAGACTAGTGGCTCTCAAAGGGTGTGCTCTTCTTGTAAGGGTGGCAGAAAAGTCATAAATCAAGTCAGACCAGGTAAGTACTTTGAAACCTTCTGGGTGTGAATGTAAGTCACACCCACTTACATTCCAGTGGACAAGTACCAAGGACCATAATCAACCTTAGTGGAGCAGAATATATAAATTTCCCCTTGAAGATAGAAGAGTGGAGGGAATCATTTGGTGAGTGTTGTAGTCAGCTGATGCTGCTGGGATGAACCTCCAAACCAGTTATGGGGAGAAGAGGGGATTTATTTGAAACTTACAGATCCAGGGGATCTTCTACAATGATGAAGAGGCTGACTCCCTTTCACAGATCCAAGCAGAGAGAGAAACCCATCACCAACATCTCCAAAACCAAACACACTCAGGCACCGAAACTGCAGGAAATTCAGGCAGCACTCAGACTGCTCTCTGCATACCTTAGGCTGGAATTACAGATCCATTCCCAGAAACACTTTAGGGCTGGATCCTAGGATCTAGTGACACCTCCTGCAGCCTGGCAGCTGCCACATTCTACCCTTGGCCCCCAATAGGTTTATAACCATATCACATTGGATATTATGTTCAGTCCAAATTCAAAGGCACCACAGTGAATACCATAACCCCCACTGCGGAGGGCCCCCAAGGTAATGGGAGCAGGGGGAAGGGGATAAAAGAGTAGAACCTGTTATAATCTGTATATTATTAAAATTTTTTTAAATGTGTTGTTGAGTTCATTGCTCTGTGTAAGCTGCCTCATTTCATTTTCAAATTTTATTATCATTTGTCTCTGTGTGTCTTATGTATGTACAAGTGTGTACACCTCAACCGCTCTACTTCTCTATTACTCCCCCACCTTTTCTTGAGACAGGGCCTCTCACTGAACCTGAAGCTCCCCATGTTGAGGCCAAACTTGCTGAGCAGCCAGCCCCAGTGCTGCAGCTACAGGTTTGCATGGCCCCACCTGGCTTTTAACATGGATGTTGGCAATCAAACTCAGTTCCTCATGCTTGTGCAACAAGTAATCTCACCCACCAAAAGCCATCTCCTGAGCTTCCGTGAACAAACTACTTTAAAGACACTAGTTGAGAGAAAAGGTCCAAACTCCTTATCATGTGATACAATGATCACTCCCTCTGTCATTCTACAAGTTGAGCCTGATGCTGAAGTACTATGGAATGCAAGAACATGCTTCCCCTTCTCCAGGGGTCTTATGTGTGAGCCACCCTTCTATCAGCAGGTGACAGCAAGTCTGCAGGGAAAATGCTGTAGGTTGGATGCTGAATGCCCACCAAAGCCCATGTGTTAAAAGCCTGATTCCTGGGGCGGTAGTACTGGGAGGTGGCTGAACCTTTAAAGGACAGGCCTAGTAGATCTTTGGGTCACACCATTGCATGGATAATCTTCTGTCCTCACAGAAAGTCTGATCACCCAAAGGTCAAGGAATGAGGACAACAGAGAAAGCTCTTGGGAGTCTCACTGGGCCTGGGTTTGTCCAGACATCAGGGATTATGGTGTCCTAGTCCCTTTCTCCTCCCTTGCTTGCAAGGTGAGCATGTTTGCTTGGTCATGTACACATGCCAAGAAGTGCTGCATCACCACAGGGCTAAAACAATGAGCTCAACCCATCATGGTCTGAAATCTCCAAAACTGTGTGTAAAAGTGTCATAGTCAGCCACACACCACTGGGTTGAACCTGCAAACCAGGCATAGTTATGGGAGGAAAATATTAAAGCTACAGATCCAGGGGAAGTTCCATAATGGTGAAAGAGGCTGGTCCCCTTTTACAGGTTCAAGCAGAGAGAGAAAAACCCATCACCAGCACCCCCACTATACACACACACACAGCAAACAGGCAGGCAGGGAGAAGAGAGATTTCCTTCCCCTTTATTTAGCTTTAGGGCAGTCTTGCAACCCTATCCCAGACTTGTTGGCTTCCTGAGTCTGTGAAATTTCCTTCCTGCACTGCCTTCCCAGGAGGAGATGTTCATTTCTAGCTTCCATGAGCTTCCTTTACATTCTGCCCCCTACTGAGAGAGCTGCCTTCCTGTGAACATCAGAGATCCACCCAAAACCACTAAAAAGGTCAAGTTGATAACAAAACTTAACCATCACAAAAATCAAAGCTTTTCTCTTTAGAAATTGATTAGCTGAGATATTTTCTTGTAGTAACAGAAAGTAAGCACTTCTATAGATCACAGTAGTAATCTGGGACACTCAATGGTTTATGTACGAGAAGCCTCTAGAGCTACTGATAAATCAGGGTAAACACATACCATGCTAAACCATGGGATCCTGTTTATAATTACATATTGGCTCTGGGCATTAATGCCGTGTGTTGCCTCTTCTGTCCTCAGTGGTTTTCCTAGTATGGATTTCCTCTAACATCTTGGAGAGCTGTTAGAATGCTGCATCCTCCCAGGCATTCACTCATACAGATAGACTTGACTCTGTCACTCTTCACTATGTGACAGACAATGTTACAAAATTTTTCCAAACATTTTCCTCCTCTATAAAATAAAAAATAATGGTGCCTGAATCAAAAGGTAATTGTGAACAGTTAATAGGATTAGTTATATCTTTTTATTTTTGACATGGTACCCAACTCTTGGTAAATGGTTGGTAAGTGATTAATGTAATAATAGTGTTGCATTTGTTATTATTGTTCTTGAATGTTCTTAAGGAGAAATACAGACTTTCAAGAGCCATTGCATTCTGTTTCAATTTGCCCCATCCTGCTAGGAAGACTCACCCTTCATCTCTAGTTCTCTCTTCTGGGCCCAGAGATACTGTCCAGGAAGCCAGGGGAGCTGAGACTATGGTTTATCATAGCATCAGCTGCTCCATGACCCTCTCCATGGGTTTCCCAACCCACAAATAAAACTGCTAAAAGTGTCACTCTTGCCTTTCCCAAAGACTATCCTCAGGGTCTTGATTGTAAATTGATTTTAATATTGATTCTAGGAAGTGCAAATTTCATCAAAACATGAATTACAGGAACTGATATTTTTGAGGTGCTCCCATTGCTCCCCCAACCATGAGTCCAACCTAGGGCTATAAACCAACGAAATAGGATGGTGTAAAATGGTATCCAGGACAGTGTCTGGCACATAGCAAATGTGTCATGCTCATCAGTGTTTTCTTTTCTCAGGTCCTGATATCCCTAAGGTTTGGATGACTTGGGGAAGACTAATGACTCAGCCACACTTTCTCTTCTTTCCTTTTCCTAATCTTCACTCTGATTCCTTATTTTATGTATTTTATTCTTCATTTCATTATATTTTCCCTTTTCTTCTTCCTTTCCCTGCTTATTACCTCCCTATTTTAATTTTTAATGGCAGTACCTTGTTTCATTTTTTTCTGACTCAATTTTCTTTGCTTTTTCTCTACTCCCCTCTCATTTTCTCTCTCATTACTCCTGTCTTAGCATATAGCATGTCAGTATTCTGTGACAGTAACCGCACCCCATTGCATAAATAATCTTCTGTCCTCACAGAAAGGCTTATCACCCAAAGATCAAAGAATGAGGACAACAGAGAGAACTCTTGGGAGTCTCACTGGGCCCGGGCTTGTCCAGACGTCTTCCACTCCTTGGCTCAAAGTTTTGCTCGTTCAATTTTCCCTGTGGTTGTCTTGGGCAGGTCCAATACAAACTCCACCTGTTGTGAAAATTCAGACAGAGTGTCATTTGTGATCACAGTGGGGTTGGGTTTTTCAAAGGAGCTGCTATGAGTGGAAACTCTTAAGGCTAGAGGCTTCATGAATGAGGACAGAGCCTGGAAAAGTTCCAGGGCATCACTGTATGCAATAAGAAACTTCAGACAGTTCCTAAGACAAGGAGAGGAGACAACGTTAGAACTGCACTGGCAGGTTTACTGCACTGATCTTTGACATAGTCTTGGAGGGAGGAGAACCTGCAGAGGAAGAAGACATTGCTCAGTGATAAGATACCTGAGCTTCTACATCAAGCTCTGCACTTCAGCCCTAAATCTACCTGCCTTTGGAGAGGTACCTGGGCTGAAAAATAATAGGATTCTGGTGTAGAAAAATGTATATTTTCAGAAACTGATATAAGAATTCTTCCACAAGGCCAGAGTGACTTTGTTGAGAAGAGAATTTGCTCAAACCACAGTGGGATAAGTCAGGTGCTAGAAAACTGTGGCCTGTGGGAAAAATACAGGACAACATGATGACATCAACATAGAAGATAGACTAATTGGAAAGAAGAAGGGAGTCTTTGGAGGGTTATTTGAGAGGGGAAGGATGAAGGTGGGGAAGGGAATTATCGTTTATTGTCCATACTTATGGAAGCTGTCAATAATAACTTTAAATTTAAAAAAATTTACCAGTGGTATGCTTGGATGGTGATGGATCTTGATTATCAATTTGAGTAGATTGAGAAATACATATGAGATTAGGAAAGCACCTGTGTGGAAGTCTGAAAACAGACTTTCAGAAGTTCTTAAGTCTTAAGGCTCTGATCTAGTGAATGACTATATCCATTAGGATATAAAGTCCTAATGACTTCATTAATGGATTCATAATGTGATGACATGATCAGGATGTAGTGAAAAGTAGGAAGGGGGAAGATATAGTGGTTTCAATGTGTGGCCCCATAGACTCAGGCTTGAATATTGAGGCTCCAGTGGGTGGAGATCTCTTGAGGAAGAGGTGCTCGCTGGGGGCAGACCTTAGAGTCTAGCTGTGATAATTAAGTTTTGTTGTCAACTTGACATTTTATTAATCTTTATTAATCTCTGAGGATGTTTACAGGAAGGCAACCTCTCAGTAGGGGGCAGGATGTAAGGAAGCTCAGGGAAGCTAGAAACAAATATCCATTCCAGAGAGGGCAGTGCAGGAAGGGAATTCCAGAGATTTAGGGAGTCAACAAGTGTGGGGAAGGGTTGAAAGACCCCCTGTAAAGCTATAAAAAGGGTAGAGAAAATCTCTGTCTTCTCCCTGCCTGTTTGCTGCTGTATATGTGGTGCTGGTGATGGTTTTTCTCTCTTTGGAAAAGGAATGTCAGCTTCTTTCACCATTATGGAATTTCCCCTGGATCTATAGCTTCAATAAATCCTTTCCTCCCATAATTGTGCTTGGTTTGGAGATTCATCCCAGCTGTGTGTGGCACTAGCCCTAAGGTATGGTTGGGGGAGGATCCTAAGTTCATCCCTAAGGTGTGTATAGAACAGTTTGGAGTTCTGGCTGTTCATGTTTCGTGGTGCTGGTTGTTTGATGGTGTCTCTCTGTTTGGATCTATGAAGGTGAACCAGCTTCTTCTACCATTGATGGTGTTCCCCCTTGAATTCATAAGCCTGAATAAATCTTTTCCTCCATAAGCTGCTTCTGGTTGAATGTTTTTCCCAGCACCAAGGAGCTGACTACACCAACAGGCATGGAGGATGTAGTTTACTGGGGATCTGTCATTGCCCTTGGCCCCTTCTGATCACTCTCTTTGCTTCCTGACCACCATGAGGTGGACAACCTCATCCAAATGCTCCCTATCATGATGTTCTGTCTCACCATGGGCTAATATCTCTGAAAACAAGAGCCAAAATAAATCATTCTTCATTTTAGTTGTTTTCTCAGGAAAGAGAAAAGTAACATATAGCATGTGTAAGAGAAGCGTATTATTATATAGGTATACATTTGTGGTTTCAGGCAAACACTTGTTGCCAAAACATGAAAGTGCAAAGTGGAGTTGTTGCAACAATGACCACATTGTCTAACATGTTTACTGTTTAGCCCCTGTGGGCACACAGATAGAGGAAGGAAGCCGCAGGTCAGACCCCAGTTTAATGCTTAGAAGGCTGTTATTCTATTTACCATGAAGAAGAGAGCAGGAGAATTTTTCATGGTTGGTAGGAGGAAGACGATAGGAAAGACCATTGATGGGTATTTGAGTAGCATGTTACACAAAGTGTGACAGGACCTGTACACTTGATATTACAAAATATTCAGTTACAATTCAAAATTCCCAAGATGTTTGGTGTGATTGGATGTTTAACTTTTTTGAAAAATGCCTCATTAAATGCTTGGTATGTGCCAGTCATCCTGGTAAGTGCCTGATGCCAAACAAACAACCTGTGAAACCATAATTACCCTTGTTTTAATGGAGGGAAACTCAGGAACATAGAGAATATTAGTTAATGGGCAGAACTGGATTTTGAACCCAACAATGTGACTTCTGAGACTATGCTCTGTTGTGTCCCTCTCAGTTTGAGGCTGAAAGGCCTTATGGTAATCTCTGATATTCAACTGATTTCCCCTAAAGTAATGAACACTTTCTACCTCCAGACAGCCCCTTTGTAGATTACCTGAGCTAAGGATTATTGTCAAACATATTACCATACCCTTTCATGTGCCTGAGCTACATGAGACTACCAGGACCCCTTTCTTCTCACCCTGACTCAGATCAACTTTGAAACATCCCTTCCCCACTCCTCCACTTCCTTCTTTTCCCTTCCCTTTACTTTCTTTGGCACCCATGCTACATAAGAACCTGAGAGGCTGTAAACCTAACTAGATTTCTCTCACTCTCCTATCCCTCCCCCTCCCCTCAGACTCAAACTTAGCTTTTCTTTTGTCCTTGGGACAAGCTCTGATCTTATACTGAAATCCCGAACTGTTACAGTTTGGATATGAAGTGTCCCCTAAAAAAAGATCATGCATTGAAAGCTTGGTTCCTAATCAGTATTAAGAGGTGAGGCTTTGAGTGAGTGATTAGATCGCGAAGGCTTCAATGCCATCAATGGATTTTATTTATCGAGGAGATGATAGAAACTTGAGAGATGGGACTACTTGTCCCTGCTCTTCCTCTTTCTAGGTTGCATGAGTATCATGAGGTGATAAGCTTTCACTGTACACCCTTCCACCATGATGTGTCTGGTTTGCCACAGACAATGGACTCAGTCAAACAGACTAAATTTCTGAAATCACGATCCATAATGAATGTTCCTCCCTGTAGTTGTTTTTCTCATAGATTTTGTTACAAAGACAAGAACCTGAATGACACAAGATTTTGCCCTATCAATGTCTGAGCTTTTGTCCCCACAGTGAAACCAGCTAAAAATGGGTATAATGCAATTCATGTTTTCTGTCTTTTCTGGTTAGAGCACTTCCCTTTTCTTATTGAAGGGAACCACCCTTCATTTAGTCCATGTTTTGTGTGCAGCACAGCCCTCTCTCCCAATCTTTTCTACTTTTTCCAAGCCTGACCACTCAGGGTATCCCATTGTCCTGGGTACAAGGACATATGATCTAAACTGGGGGCTTTTAGGGGAATGTTTGCCTTTTCTCTAGTGGAGTTTGCTAAGCTGATAAAAATGTATATTTACAGTGGATAGGGTCACAGAGGAAAAACATTTTAATACAGAGTCAAGGAATGAAATAGAAATCTCTGACTATATCATGAATGCCTGGGACAGCAATGATGAAAGCTACACTCATTCTTGAACTTGAAAATTGTGTAAGCAATGGATTTCTGTCACTTGCAACTGGGATCTGTATATTTATAAATATTAATACAAGACCCAAGTGAATAGAATATGAACAGAGGCCAGAAACTAATTGGATCTTGTTGCCATTTGGACATTTAACTTTTTCCATTCACAGTAAGTCAAAGGCTGTGATCATTTTTCATGCATTGACTATTATTTGGTTTTCTTTTTGGGTTTTTTGGGGTCATTGTTAGGTAGAACTTTGGAATCAGAGGCCTTTTCCTCTCCCTGAAGATGATGTCTTCTTCTTCCATGTTCAGGGGATATGGGGTCCTGAAGCCCTTACCTTCCTGGGGTACTTGTATGGTGCTGTCACTGACTTCACATACTGTTGCAGCTCCTTGGTGAGCTGGTCCCGGTCATGTGACAGGAACTGTGGAGCTAAGACCACCAATGCCTTCACGACCTATAGCAAGGATGAGGGCCAAGAGAGGTGGTATTAGAGTACTTATGTATCTCCTGGGCTAATGAAAAAAGCTGTTCACCATGGCCGTCATCTCTATATCCCCTCAATTATACCTTATAATATCTGGGCCAATGGGAAGGAAACCTGCTACATTCCAGCTCATTCTCGAGTGATTTATTTGATAAGAAGGAAGGATAATACATAGATACCAGGCTCACCTGATACCCCAGGGACAACAGAGACTGGTGGAGGTAAAGTAGATACAAGGAGAGAAAAAAGAGGAAAATAAAGACTGGGGACCCTAACCGTAAATGATTTCCTTAACTTCTCCAAACTTGAATTTATTCAAATAAACAATAAAGATAAATTTTCCATATTTAATTTATAGGAAATAAAATAAAGTTGTATACAACTCAAAGCTTGGTAGAGGATTTCTCCCTAGGACTTCATTTGCCAAGTGGCTTCCAGGATTTCCCATTTCATGTACCCCACATCTGCCAAAGGTATGACATTGCCAAGTTTGGACTCTTCGGAAGTATCCTGGACACCAATTCACGCTCCCACTTTAACCATTCTCTACACACTCTAAACTCGTTCATTCCCATAAACCTGATGTTATATAATTATTTTTCACTTTTATCCTCCCCATAACTCAAAGGCTGTATCCTTCTGTTCAACTACCTCCTATATTCATTGGGTCAGGAAACAGATCCTCACATGGTGCTTACTATATACTATGCCTTTCTTTAACCACTTAGCAAATATTACCACATTGAAACTTCACAACAACCCCTCATCTTAAAAGTAGGGAAACTCAACATTTCTCTCCCAGATATGTTTGTCATCTCAAACATTTTAAAAGTTAACAGTAGTCCCCAAAGTTAACACAACATCTCTCCCACTTAAGTAACCCAAATCCTAGCATACCTCATTCTAGCTATTCTCACATATTCACCAACAGCTATTGAAACCAGAGGAAAATTATTATTAATTTGCTGATATGACATTTGTAGAGAAGGCACATCCCCCAACTTTGGTCACTCCCACTGTAAATATTCTACTCTGGTAACTTGAGCTCCTAAACTGAGGATACAACTTCTGAACTACATGCTAAAAATACATCTGATAAAACACATGGAAAAATCTAAGCAATGAAATACCTGAGATATGAAAGAGCCAGTTCAATAACAAAAGAAATATAAAAAAATCAAGGCAATATAACTTCTCCTGAAATTATCAATCCCACAGCTTCAGTGAGAGTGAATTATACAAAATAGAAAATTCAAAAGAATGATTATGTTAAAGAAATCAAAGAAGAAAACAAACCCTTTAAAATATCTAAAAAGAACACCAAGCATCTGAACAAAATAAGGAGGTGGATTCAAGATAAGGGAATAGAAATATTGAGCAAAACCCAATCTGAAATATTTGAAATGAAAAATACAACAAGCCAAATAAAAATATAGAAGGTGTCACTAATAAAATGGATGAAGGAGCGGACAAAATATCTGCACTTGAGGACCAGGTAGAGTGTTTGGAACATTCCAACAAAAAGAGATAAATTAAAAAGAGTATACGAGCAGGAATTTCAACACTTTTGGGACACTATAAAGAGCTCAAATCTAAGGATTATGTTCATAGAAGGAGGAAAAGTATTTCAACCTAAAGGCATAGTATGTTCAGCAAAATCATAGAAGAAAATTTTCAAAAATCAAGGAAAGAGATGCCTATACAAGTACAGGAGGCATTTAAAACCAAACAGACAAGACCAGGAAAGAACATTCCCTCATCATATTACAATTAAACTATTAAATACACAGACTAGAGAAAATATTTTGTAGCAAAGAGAACACTTATTTACCAATCAAGGCCCATCAGAATAACAACAGATTTCGCAATAAAAAATTGATTACCAGAAGAGCTTGGAATGATGCACTTCACGTTCTAATAAGCCAGGAAACTATACATTGGCTACGAGTGTGGAGAAGGGCCTAAGGGAATTAAATAGTAGGTATATAAGTAGAGGGGTGAATACTCAGAGTAAAGACGCCCAAACAGGGTCAGGGGAGGAAAGTAGAGTAGAGGAGGAGGTAGGAGAGGAGGAGGTAGGGGAGGGTTACCTAAAACTAAAGATGTCACAAAAAAGCTATGTGGAAACCTACTTTTGTGTTAGCTAATTAAAAAATATAATTTCTAAATGAGTTTGGGCAGAAGTGCCTTGCAGTGGTGGATAACGTTACACCCAGAAGCCATAGATTGTCAGAGGAAAAATTCTAGTGCTAGTTATTGGCAGGGAGGCTCCTGTAGTCCCTAAAACAATACAAGCTATTGCTAATGCTCTAGGTGCCCAAGAGAACTAGACAGTAAGACCCTGTTTCTGAAGATACCACATGCTTCAGTTGCAATATACTGAAAAATCAAGCTGTGTCAGAGCTGGAAGCTTCTTCCCTCTTAGCTGTTACAGTGCTGAAAATCCTATGTGGGATGCTGGGAAAGGGGTGGCAAAGTTATCATCAGTCTTAACGAGAACAGGTCCCTGTGATCCATGCAATTTGGCCACCTAGGCAAGATGTGCCCATCGGTGCAACAGTGGTATGACTGTTATGGTGGGTAACCAACTTCTCATTGATTGGATTTGAGGTCTGCTCCATGGGAGGGAATTCATTCCTGGTGCTAAAAATCCCCCCTCAGTAACAACATACAAAGGGGGGTTATCCATAATCCCCTACCCCATGGACTGATCCAGACTGCTCACAGAAGAGGATATCCAGCTGATTGGGAACAGCGAACAGTAAAATTGGGGAACTGGGGATACCAACTCATTATTTGCTCATTCAATGTATCTAATTATGGATAATAAAGAAAAAATTCTAGTCTAAAGCCTAGTCAAAAGGCTGGGAAGATTATGACCCCAGGGGTGAAGCTACTGCTGCTGTTTGGTTAAATAGGTATGTTGTGCCCATCAAATTGGCCTCTCAATATTTAAGTTTATTCCTATTAGATTAGTGCTGCTCTCATTATTGGTCAGAGAAGGTTCTTTATGCATATAGAGGTGACTTACTGAGGTCCCATGGCTAGTTAGTACTAGGGCCAAGGTTTGAAACCAGTCACACCCCAGGTCTATGATTTTAACCACCTTATAACACTGCCCTTGTATTTCTTGCTCACAGAATTTGTACACCCCTAGTCCATCAGTCCTTCTCACCTCTCCTCTGGTGGGGTCTGGGCTGCTGATCACAGCTGTCTCTACCACAGCAGGGTGTTCCATCAATGCATTCTCTACTTCTGAGGGCCCAATTCGGTACCTGCAAAAGTATGTGCTTCAGTAAAGCCTGGGCACCCAACCTCTGGACCACGGTCAGAGTCTGAAACAGCCAGAACAAAGATTCAGGAAAACCTTCCCAGACAGAAGCCATGCTCACCCGCTAGCATTGATGATATCGTCTGCCCGTCCTATAAAGTGGAAATACCCATCTGAGTCCTTGATTCCTCGGTCTCCCAGAAGCCAAAAGTCCCCTCGAATGTTATCCTGTGTTTTCTTGGGATTGTCCTGGTGACCAGAGAAAGCCAGAGTTACTGTGTCTATAAAGTGTAAATCCCCTGTCCTAGGACAGCCATGAATAGATGTTCAATTTACTAATGAACAATCGCACATGGTAGACCTGCCATGAATCCCATCAACCCAATATCCCAGTCCCCAGTCAAACTGAATCTTCTCCCTTAATTTCAGTTATTCCATAGAGAGTTTCTCCTGCTCTCTGAGCTCTAATCTAATAGACAATATTAAGATATTTGTTCGTACATATTCTAGGGTACTTTCCCCAATTGATCCCATTCTCCATTCCATGGACTCTTTGACTTCTGTTCACTCCACAATGCTACTCAAGGCTCAATTCATGTCAATTTGGCACTTTTTTTTTTTTTACTAAATCCTTTACTACATTTGAAAGTTCTAGAGATACATCACCAAGCTCCCACTGCCCCCACTCCTGCAATGTGCATACTTCTACAATGACTTGGCCCCTCTATTTAGGTGAGGTACTTGGCTATGGGTAATAAGAAATTTTGAGGGGTACCTCTTATCTGGACCTTTTAGTATCTTGCTTATGTATGAAAAAAGGGCCTCTAAATTGATGTCTACTTTAGTTTAGAACTCTTCCTGTAGCTCCATGATCAGGAGTGTAAAGAGAAGTCAAAGTTTAAAGGGCTTAAATGAAGCCAAATAGCTATTATAGGTGGTAGATCTGAGAACAGAAGCCAAATTCCTTTACCACTAGAAGTCTTAGCTTGGATTTCACATGGTCACCATTCAACTTCTTAAATAAACCTTCCAGTTCCCCTATGTCTGCTTCTTTGTCACATGGAGAGAACCCGTGCCCTAGCAATCTTTTGGCACCTGAGAACACACTGGGGCAGCTCATAGGAAATGCTTGGAGAAGAGCACAGGGGGACTATACCCTGGCCTCAGAGCCTTGGCGTCCCTCACTTACAAGTTAGATATATCATTATTACTTAATTTAACACACAGTGTTTCACAAATATTATCTTTACATTTAATAATTCTGTGATCTATTCTGATACACAACTTTCAGATGAGGAAACCGAGGCCTGAGAAATCAGCAGCTTGCCATGAATCACCCAGTAATCCGTGGAGCAGCATTCTGAATGGAGTGGGCTGACTCCAAGGATTTTCACTTGGTGGTTGAGAGAACTGAGTTTAAGGTATGTCAGATGTCTTAGGGATAATGCTTACCTTACATACTCAATAAATGGTAGGAGCATTACTGTTGGACTTATTCATTTACTAATCAACTTAGGGGTCAGAAGACATGTATTTGGAGTCTTTCCTGCCCACTTACCAATAGTTGTAGACTTGAGTTTATAATCTGAGGCTTCACCATCCTTACGTCATCGAGAAAGACAAGACTTTTGGTGACATTGTAGTAATTGGCTTAGAATGGCAAGGGTAAACAGCCTGGCTTCTCCCTTGGCAAAAAAAAAACCTCTTTCTTGGACCTTGGTCACCCCTTCTCCCCTAATGTTGTCAATGCCTCTTGTAGATATTCATAATTTTGGACCTTTCTCATCCCACATGGTATATCCCAACTTGGCTTGGAGAAGAGGGAGCTCACAAATCCTTACCACATAGCCAGAGAAGATGCCTATAGGCCGGATGGGCTTCACTCTGATGCCTATCTCCCCCTCCTTGCCAGGGGGCAGGACGTTGCCTTCATCATCTATGACCTGAGGAAGAGGCACATGGGAAGAATGAGGAGATGACAAGAATGATGGCATGACAAAGCTGAGCTGCTCTAGTGGGAACTTTCTTGCTCTAGAGGAGACTGACAAGAAGACAAGATATCAAGTCTTAAACTCAGGTGTCTGATCCACCTGACTCGGGTCATGTCAGTGAAACCTCTCAGGATACTGAACTACAGGAGCCTGGGAAGGTGCTGCTGGCTCTCAGAGCTCTGGAGACGCAGGCATCACCCCTTTATCTTTGAGACCCTCCTCACTTGTGTTTTTGGACATCAGACAGAACAAACCCCAAATGTCACTTTGCTTCCTTCTAGTCTAACCTCAACCTGTTTCATGCTCCCATCAAGCAGAGAGGCTGGTGACTGACATCACAAATGAAATTGGATGTCAAAAGCAACTTTGTACATGGTTCTTACCATGAGTGATATGACAGGCCACTGTGTTATTCATTCTCAAAAGAGATAAATTGTTATACTTTGATATCCAGAACTATACTCAAAACCAGATTTGCAAACACAGATTCTACTTAGAATTCACTCCAGAGAAATAAAAAGAGAAAAATCTGAGTTAAAGTATAGACACCACAGTATTACTTTGCTGGTGACAATTTGAATATTATCCATTGATAAACAACACAAAGAGTGTTGGAGCCACACTAGACTCCATGTAGTCTTTACAACCCATGCTGTCATTAGATTAACTCACCTAGAAAGATGGCTGCCCAAAATAGTTAAATGATAACCCTGTTACAAAATATTTTGTCAAGATTCACTTCTTTTTTTCTTCTAAAAGCATAAATATTTTATAATGATTTAATCAATTTGCTGCATATGCAAAGTGGTTCTTTCTGGGTCTAGGAATATAAATAATTTCCCCCTTCTCCTGCCTCCTTATTTCTCTCCTTCCTTCCCTCTCTCTCCTTCCCTCTCAAATCCCCATCCTCCCTCTCTTCTTTTCTTCCCTTTTTACTCTCTCCCTTTCTTTCTTCTTTCCTTCTACTTCCCTCCTTTTACTATACTTTTTATTGTTTTAACTAGATGAATAGCATGATAAATAAATTAATAAATTTGGTTTTTCTTATTTCCTCCCTCCTTATTGCCCCTAGCAAACCTGCACGTCATAATGGGGAATGGCTGTTCCCAGGAAGCCTGGTTTGATTGTCATTGTCTTGGAAACTCTGCAGGTGATTCCCTGTGGAGACACAGACAGATCAACAACCTTAAGAGGAAGCACAATAGCACAGGGAAAAAAATCGGGATGGAACCCAGCTGAACAGCTCCTGTCACTGTCCTCAGTCAGCCACAGTGGGTGTCTCTTTCCCTGCCATCCCCTCACTTTCTCCTCTTTCTTGGAACCTCAGGCTCAGGGTTTTCACTAAACTATTTGCACAGAAGACAACCTGGCTGGTTACTCCTCAGGGTTACAGACAGGTAGAATGATATTATACATATCCATTTAGATAGGAGGAATGAGCTCTCTAGCACAGTAGGGTCACTATGGTCAGCAATAACTTATTCATAGCTCAACAGAGCAAGTAGAAAGAATGTTGTCAATACTGAGAAATGGCAAATGTTTCAAGCAATGGATATGCTAATGACTCTGATGTGATCATGACCTATTAAACACAGGTATTGAAGCATCACACTGGCATATAGATAAGTAGAATATAATTCAGTGGTCAAATGTTTGCCTAACATGTGTGAGGGCTTTGGCTCAATTGCCCGTAGCAGAAAGAAGAGCTGTGAGGAGGAATAAAGAAGAGAAGGGAAGAAGAAATTAGGTTGGAGAGCAGTAGAGGGGAAGAGGAGAAGGAAGATGGAGGAGAGGGAGAGAAGAGGAAGAAGACAAATACCTGACTAGTGCACTAAAATATGTACAGTTGTGTATTAAGTAATTTTTTTCAAAAAAGTATGCAGTCACCCATCTGAGAGTTCTAAAAGACACTTCTTAAATTATTTCCCATAGTTGGGACAGTTTTCTTGAATGCTGGAATGAACCACCCCAGCAAAGAGGCTGGAGTGCAGAGAAGCCTCCCCTTCATGCGCCCTTCTCCAGGTGGTTAGCACTCCATGCTCTGTGCTCCTCACCCATGCTCTCCAGCCCTTCCTCTATCTCCACTTCAAGAACTGCCTTCAGCCTGCTGGAAGAGCTCTTTCAGGAAGACCCACTAGCCAGAGAAGGCAGTAGGTGAGAGGCAGAGAGCAGAGGGGCAAAGACTGAGGGTCACACACAAGGAACACTGGGATCAGGAGAGTGAGGCACAGAATCCCCAGGCGTCTGTGACAAATGGCTTAGTATAGAGTAGTGTGAGTCCACATTGTGCACATGGGACCCCAAGAACTCCAAGATGTGCTGTGGCTTTACTGGCCTCTTATCCCCATCCCTTACTCCAAACTAAGCAGGTGAGTACAGTGCCTGATAATCTCAGGTTTCTGCCAACATGTGTCTCCATTACACCACCTGTTGGAATTAACAGCTGCTATTGTTCAAATATGGCTTGAGGCAAAGGATATGTAGCAACTGTTGTATTTGGAGGCAGAGCCTTAAGAGGTGATCAGGATATTACCGTGGGAATGAGTTGTGGCTCTCTTGAGAGGGGGTTGTTATAAAGCAAAGTGCCACCCTGTGATTTAGTTTCCATCTGCTCTTCACCATAAGTTAAAGCAGCATGAGGTTACCTTTGAGTTGAGCAGATATAGCGACCCAATCTTAGATTTCCCAGCATTTAGAACTATGAGCTAAGAGATAACACTTTTCTTTATATATCATGCAGCTTCAGGTATCATGTTATAGCAACAGATAATGGACTAAGCCCCTACTTGACCTGCTTTACTTTGCCCATAGCCTTTTTACCATCTGCCATGCAATCTACTTCTTGATTTACTGTTTCCCGCCCACAATAGAATAAATTCCCCATAAAATCAGGAGCTTGGCATTTTGTTCCCATAGTGAATACTCAATAAGTACTTATAAACTAAGAGTTATAAATTACTTCACAATAACCTCATTATCAAAGATAAGTTGAAGCCTCCCCCCCCCCCCCCCCCCCGTGCACTCAGCCCATGGTTCATTTTAGGGGAGCAGGTACCGTTTCTGTCTGGCCATAGAATTCTCGGATGTCCAGTCCTGTCTGGGCCTTCCATCTCTCCAGAGTCTCTGAAAGAAGGGTCTCCCCTCCACTGAAGCAGTGTCTTAGGTGTGGGAACTTGTAACTGAGGAAGAAGATTGTATTCTCCCTTAGCTTTATTGGAATCAAAGTCCTCCAGGCTTGGTGCTGTGATGATGGGGCTGGCTTTCCAGAGCTAAGCCTGCTTGGATATGAAGGGGGCATAGGGATGGGCCTAAAGGTTCCCAGAAGCCCCCACAAGCCCTGTCACCTGGAAAGGTCCTGTTGCAGCAGCATCCGGTAGATGAGGGGTGCACCCACCAGGTTGCTGATGGGGTAGCTGGACAGCACCTGTTGGAAGATCCAGGTGAGGCACTGGTCACAGAAGCTGAACACACCAGTACACACAAGACTCACAGTCAGGAACTCTGGAATAGTCGTGTTCCAGGATGAAGTCCTAGCTTGTTTATTATGGCTATTTCAGACTCAATGAGCCTCACAATTCTCAGACATCCTCAAGACACAATTAAGAAGAATGAATGTCTATAATTATAGTAAAAAGGTTCAAGGTTAATTTGGAACACTTGTCAACCCTGGCTGGCTGAGCCTGCTCTTTTAAAAACTTGCCCTCACAAACCCATCACGAGGGTGCACAATGCCCCTGTCATCAAGGGGAAGAGACCACACTGGATGCTCTTGCAAACAAGTTGCACAATCTTAGCTAAGCCTTAATCTTTTGGAATTAGATTGATAATCGACTATTTCCAGCCAATTTTCCTGAAAATATTTTTGAGAGATAATTGAGATAAAAGAATAGCTAACAATATCTATTGACAATTGAAAAGAAATGTTATAAAAGACCTGGTACTGAAATCCTGTATTTTCTCATATAATTTTCATAATCTCCCGAACTATGTACTGCTTGTTATTCTCACTTGTGTAGGGGAACCAACTCAGAGGATAAAGTAACTTGCCAGCAAGTGGCAGAACCAGTATGTACAGTATGCTTGGCAATAGCATTTCACCGCGTTCTTTGCTTTGTGCAGAATTTAATAGTTGTTTCAGCAAAGCATCTAGAAAAACTAAGATAAGCTAGAGAGCATTGTGCAACTATTTCCTTGAAGTGCTCTTTGCAACATTCTTTGTTGTCTTGCTTTACACGAAGCTCAGCCGTCACATCACCTCCTTCTTGGTTTAACTTCTCATTCTCCTCAGTTATTTTCCCCACATACCCATCGATCTCTAGTTCCTGCTGGACTTTACAGCTTTATATCTGTTTGTGTGTATTGTTACTCATGTCTTAGTTTGCTTCTAGAGGCTTCGGTTGAAGCTAAATGAATGTTGGAGTGAGTCATAAATGACTCCGGAGACCTGCAGGCTCGGGAAGAAAACAACTCCAACTGTCCATCATAATTAGAGTTCAACATTACTTGTGTTTTTGCAAGCAAAAGAGGCCTCTTGCATTGCTTGTTGCTCTATGGTAATGGATAGCTGTAGCATGTAGACTTTAATGACTGCCACAAACTCATAGGAAAATAAAATATCATTTGTTCTTCAGAGTTTCTCCTAGATAAATCTCCCGGACTGGAAATATCCTAAATTTCCATCAGTAATAGGATAGGGAAATGATGATAGATTTCTAATATTGAATGCCATAGAACAATTTAAAAGAGAAAATGTCTGAACCATGAAACAATATAGTTTTGTTGAGTGAAAGAAACACAGGACAAAAGATGTTATGTCCTCTAACTGAATTCACACACAATGCATGAAGAGGTGAAATTTGTGGGCCTGGAAGTCAGAAGAATTATTACCTTCTGGGGGTGTGGACATGATGAGGGAAAGGGAAGAGAACCCCCAGTTAGAGGAATACTTGGTTCTTGATCTGCTGGTGATTACATGGGTGCCTGGTAGGAACTGAATGCTCCATGTGCTGGATGAAGCCCTCACTTCATGTGAGTTTGGGGAGGTAATGACAATAAAGAAGCAAAAAGGGTGCCTGGGAAGAGATTCTCCCTCCCCTCCTCTGTCTCTCGGGTATAGCAAGAAGGTGAGCACTTGTAAGCAAGGAAGAGGGCTTTCACCAAGCATGGACCCAGGATTCCCAGCCTTCAGATCCTTGGGAAATATCTTCTGCTTGAGCTACTCAGCTATGGTATTTTACTGTATCACCCTGAGCTTATGAAGTCAATCACTCTCAAACTAGACATTTTGGATTATGGTATTAGATACATTTAAACTTTCAGCTTGTGTTATATTGAAAGAGATGGTGTTATCTCCAATATTCCACCCATCCCTTTAATATGTGGTCCAACTACCATCTATCTGAGAACATTGGAGGAAGAAGTTGAGAGAATAAACAACCCACAGCTCCTGTCTCCAGAGCACATTCTGTTCACTTTATGGCCTGTCTCCTTTCTTAGACTTTTGAACCCTATAAGGTTGGGGAACAAGTCTATTTTGCTTCACTGACTTCCAACTGCCCACCTACATGGCCAGAGTTTAGCAAAAGAAATTATGAATTAAAAATAATGGCAATAAATTGGAGTGTGCAAACGTTGAGCTCATTCTGACCAATGCAGACTGTGTCCTCTTACCTCTAGAACAGTTGGTGGGTCAAACTTTGGTAATAGATGGATAAATATGCATGCTCCCAATGTCCAGGGTTCCAGAAATGCAGCTAAAATGTTCAGTATCCAACCTGTATCTAATATGCTCCATATTATGTCTGTGGCTTGCAGGCCTGTCCATGAGCTGAGAACACAGACAATACAGGTGCATAGAGATGAGTGACGAATGGGGTTTGTGGTGCTTGAGGGGCTGTGTGGAGGGGAATTACAGGCTAGGTGTGTGTGTGTGTGTGTGTGTGTGTGTGTGTGTGTGTGTGTGTGTGTGACTATGCCATACATTTGCAGGTTTTTGTGCAAATGTAGACATACATTGGGAAAGAAAGGTGTTCTATCCACATGCTCTGTATCAAGAAGAAACAGTGTCTTAGAGAGCATGACCCACATGACCTGACTTAATAGATAAATGGGTCCTACTCTCATTTTATTTCTCAGACTAGTACAGGGCTGACACATGGAAACCATGAAGGAAAAATTTACTAACAAAAGCCATCAAAGTGAGCATTTTAACAGCTTAGCCAAGTTCAAGGATTCCTGAGTGAATTTTTTGTTCTCTTTTCTCCAAGAATCATGAACTTCCTGAGCATAGCTAACTAAAGGTCTTGTACAGGCAATATTTATTTTCTTTCTCTCTTCAGAGCAGAATAAAAGGCATTAAACCGACTTTAAAGCAGAAATGATTTAGGTTGACATGAGAAAGTTCCTTATGGATGGGAGTGACAATGGCATGTATATTTTTTTTCTGAAGATAATTACAATTGTCAGCTCTTTAAGAAATTAAGCATGTTAGGAACAATTTCAGGGAAGTGTGAGAATTAGCAACTTAGATTTTTGTTATCTTTTTTTTTTTTTTTGCCCTAGCCCAAGATGACCTGGTATTCTCTATGTGATCTCAGGGTGGCCTTGCACTCACAGCGATCCTCATACCTCTGCCTCCCAAGTGCTGGGATTAAAGATGTGCACCACCATGCCCAGCTAACACATTAGTTATTAAAGAAATTTATTCCCTCGCCTTTAAAAATTATACTTTATTTTATCTCACCTATTAAGTAATTTATACTATTGGTATAATAGCTTATGCTATTGGTTCATGGGCAGGATATTTATGAATTATAAAAGTTTCATTTGTGTGTGGTGTGCATACATGGATTGATACATGTTCATATGTTTATGTTCATATGCGTATGTGTGGGGGGCCTGGGGTCAAATTTGAATGCTTTCCTTAGTTGCTCTTCCAACTTAATTTCTGAGGCACGATCTCTCACTGAATCCACTATTCACCAATTTGGCGATGCTAGTTAGCTAGCAAGTCTCGATCATCTTCACCACACCATGCTAGGATTACAGGCACCACCATGCCTGGCTTTTATATGGGTGTTGGGAATCAGAACCCTGGTTTTCATGCTTGTACCATCTCCTCAGCTCCCTAAAAAGGTTTTTAACATTGAAAAATTTCCCCATTCTAATAAGAAACAACATGACAGGAAGGATCTGCTGAAAAATGATCCCAAAGATCCTTAGTTACTATGAAGTGGAGACCTTGGCACAGTGTTTTCTGATTCCTCAGGTTGTAGAGACAATGTCTGTGAGCTGGTTCATGAGGCCTGTCATAACTCAGTTCCTCTAATTCATCTAATTATCCCTTCCACTTCAGTGAATTTTCAAAATAATTTGTTGCTGACAAAAAAAAAAGTCCTCCTGGAATATGGATAGCACCAAAGCAATTTCACAGCATCCCAAAGACAAGACAGAGATTGGTTTGAGGAAACCTATATCTGAACTTTGTTATTCATTCATTCTGCTAAGTGCATGGCTCCAAACATGGGCAACATTTAGAGACCTATGTTACAAGAAGCCAAAATGTGACACAGAAGCTTACAAAACCCCAAACAGGAAGCCTTGCCCCTTGAAGCCTTCCTTCTCAGCTGCCTTCTTCAGAAGTCCCTGGAGCAAATCATAGCTGATCTCAAGAATGTCTCCACATCTGGCCATACAGATCTCTGGAGGAGGAAAGGGCTCAGCTTACCCAGCGTCCATCTTGGCCTTGATACCCAGGCTGGAGTGGGAATGTTCAGCCATTTTGGGGGGACCACTGGTCCCACTAGTGAAGTAGATGGCAGCCGCTTCATGGCTTCCAGTCTCCACGCAGTGATGAGTAGTGGATGCTTCCCTGGCAGGAACACAGATGGTCACCTTCTCAGATACTATCTGGATACCATATGTCACTGGGACTCAAGTTCTCCACTGACTTTCAGACTCACAAGGGAAAGACAGCTGTTCTGCCTCAGGAGGACAACTGTTGAGTGGTTAAGGGCATGGGATTCTGAGTTAGTCATATTTGGTTTTGGAAACCACCTTGTTAGCTATGCAAGTTTATACTGGCTATTGAACTTCTGTCTTACTTTCCATGTCTGTGAGTGGTTGCAGTGAATAGTTATGGATATCTTTGAATCTCATTGAGGTTAAAAGGTGGTATTTTTTGTTTGCACCACAAGTGATTCACTTTAGGCCTGGTATTATTTTGGGGGACTCTGAGCCTCCGAGTGTAGAGAGCAGAAGTGTGTGAGGTAGAGAGTGCCCCTTAACAGTCCTCATCAATGGGCAATCAGATGATAATGCTTGTCAATCATTTGCTATAAGACCCTGAGAGGCATTCTGTGTGTTCTGTGGAAGGTCCCTATATACCAACCCCCACTTGGCTCTGAAAATAACTCCATAATAACTTCTTGCAGTAGCTCTTCCTTCTTCCCTATCATGCTCTCCTTTGTCTTATACTCTGTAAAATAACTGTGAGGATCAACTTCACTTTTGGTGAAAACCTGGCTAAGGCACATAGATACTCACTTAAGTAGTTTCTTGAAGTTCAGCCATCCATCCCGGCTTTTCTCAGACACTAGGAGCTTGATTCTCAGGGCAGGACAATCAGAGGCCACAGTGTCCACTTCTTGGGCCACTTCATCCCCAGCCACAATGGCCTTGACCTTAGATGTCTGCAGTCTATAGAGTATGTCTGTGGATTTCATCTGGATGGTGGCAGGAATGAAGACAAGACCTAAAGAAGCCAAGTGGTTTAAACAGAGCTGGGAAATTGCCTTCTTTGCCGGAGTACTGTTGTAAACAGCATGGTAAGCCAACGGGGAAGGGCAGGTAGGGTTTGATGACTAGTGGGGAGTAAGGACAGCATGCTTTGTGGAAGGGGGCTGCATTTCTCTGCCCTAAATTTCCTTCCTAGGGGAGTTCCCAGACCATGTGGTTAATTACTAACCAGCTCGCATGCAGCCCAAGGTCACCAGCCACCACTCTGGGACTCTGGGAAGCACCACTGCCACACGGTCCCCACGCTGTAGGCCACAGGCCCCGGAGAGGACATTGGCTGCCTGCTGGCTGATCTCACTTAGCTTTCTGAAGTCCCACTTCACTTCTTCTCCATGGCCACTCACCCACCACAGGGCTGGGCCTGGAGGTCTCTTGCCCACCTAAAGAAAAAGAAAGCCTATTGACAGGAGCCATGAGGACACAGTGGGCCAAGTTCCAAGTCCACCCTTCAAAGGCATGCCCCCCAGAACTTCCTCCAGCTAGGCCCAACTTTGTAAAGTCTCCATCACCTATCAGACTGCCATCACCAGCTGTGTTAAAACCCGAGCCCATGGAGGCATTTCATTCTAACAAGTTCATCCATCTTTCCTATGCTCTCATCTATTGCCACTGGGGAAATTACAATAGAGCAGATGGGGGGCAGTTACTGCATTTCTCACTGTCTGCTAGGTTCCTCTGCCTTTCTTCCTGCCATGCCCATGCTGTTTTACTGATTGCCTATACCTCTTCTTGGAAGATGAGAGCCCTGCTCAAAGCTAATTATGGTGACCGAGACACAATATGTAGTTTATAAATTTCTCTCAAGTCCTGATGTTCATTCAGCAAGTGCTCTTACCCACTGAGACATCACCTCAGCCATGCATTCTATAAATTTCTACTGAATGAATATATGAACGAATGAAGTCAACCAAACTGCTTCTCTTCTACCCTGTTACCCTTTCCATGCTGGCCCAGTGATCCATGACATCCTTAGCAAAGTTGAACGTAGCAGGTACTTCCTGATGGCCCCACTGTATGGATGTCATTTTTCTGGTGTTAATGTGGAGCATGTGACTGGACGTCTTAGTGCCATACAGGATGCAGAGTCTGTGAAGCCTTCGCAGCCAATGCATACCCAATTCCTGTGAAAGGAGACACAGGTGAGTCTTTCCATAATAGATCACTATCTGTATCTCCCCAGCACCTCTAACTATTCTTTGAACATCTAATTTCAGATTTTGGTTTAAAAAAGTGGTAGGTTGTATTTCCTTCCTGTAAGTAGGGCTATGTAGCTGCAGTCATTCCCGTGTGATTTCTTAGTGCAGTTTAAAGGAAGAGTGCATATCGCCTTCTTGTTGGCTTTGGCTAGCCTGACCAATACATTCTGGTAAATGGGATGACAGTGGATTGGTCAGACTACTGCATTTCTGGCCTCTTTATGAGGATTGAAAATCCTGGATGAGCACTTCCCTCTGCCTGAGTCCCAGATTGATAAACACAGCCAGTTTTCACTTATGTGTCAGCTGACCTAGCTTAGTTGGACCTAGTTCCACAGAAGGAAAACTATGTATAGTTAAAAGCTACTGAGATGTTTGTTAATGTATCAACCAGTGACTTATACAAGTAGCATCTATTTGTGTGTGTGTGTGTGTTATACATGTGTATGCAGGTTTGTATGTGTGGGGGTACATGTTCAAATGGACATGTGGAGGCCAGAGGTAGACATTGTATGTCTTTCTCAGTTGCTCCTCACCTTATTTTTTAAGAAAGTCTTTCACCAAACCCAAAGCTCACTGATTCAGTTAGAGTAGTTATCCTGAAGGCCCCAGAGATTTTCCTGTCTGCTTCCCCAGCTCTGAGATTACAGATATGCAGCACCATGACCAGTTTTCATGTGGGTGCTGGGGAACTGAACTCAGGTCTTCACGCTTTCACAGCAAACACTGACTGTGGAGCCATTTCCCCAGCCACACATCTATTTTTCTTTCTTTTTTCCCACATCTATTTCTTTACATTAAATTTTGATCAACAGACCTAACATAATCACTTTAGAAATTATAACTGTTATAAATATTATAGTAATTAATATTTTCAGATGCACTGTCTCCAGGAACAGGAGTTCCAAAGCTGTAGAGGTTGGTCTCTGACTTTGCCCTATGCACTAACCTGGGGTTGCATAATTTAAGTCTAATGACCTTTGAGCCAGAGGATTGAGCCAGCAGTCCATCTAGTTGGCTGGATTCTCAGCCCCTCCAACCTAGGCAGAGGCCACTAGAATGCTCAATGTTTTGGCATTTATATTATGTTGTATAACAAACTCCTCTGAGTTGAAATATCCCCTCCTGAAGGAAGAGGGACATCACGTTTTGGAAAGCTGAACTTTAGAAGGTCAAAGGACAATCCCAAGGTCACAGGAGCAGTAAACAACTGTCCAGGAGCAGATTCTGACCTGTGTTGTATATCAATTTTTTCTGAATTGAAACATTCTCTTCTGGGCAGAGGAAGAAGGCTTAAGGGACTCAGATGGTCATCAGGTTTGGGGGAAAGGTTATAAAAAGGTTAAACAAATGCGTGGGAGGACACTTTCCAATCAGACCAGTGTAATAGTCAGGGTTCTCTAGAGGAAACAGAGTTGATAGAATGGATTATAATAAAAGGGAATTTATTGGGGTAGCTTACGAGAGTCCAACAATAGCAGTCTGCAGGCCCACAGGTGAAGAAACCAGTAGCTGTTCAGTTCACGTGGCTGGAGGCCTCAGCAGTCCCAATCCAGCCCAGAAGCCTGATGGCTCCCTGGAGAGCAGCTGCTCTTCAGTCCACTGGGTTCCGATGTCCAGGAAGGGTAGGAGAGCAGGATTCAAATGCAAGTCACGAACAAGCACCAGCAGCTGGGGGAGGAAGGAAGAGGGTTTCCTTCCCCTCAAGCTCCCTTATATTTAGGCCCCCTTGGAAGGCCCACCCACTGGAGAAGGGAACTCCTCCTTTCTACAAAATCCCCAAAGGATTTTTTTGTCAATCCTTCCTGCAGGCAAGCTCAAAGACCCACCCAAGATTACTATGGATTATTACATAGATCAAGTTGACAAATAAACTTAACCATCACAAGCATTTTGTCAATCCTTCTTGCTGGCAAACTCAGAGACCCACCCAAGATTACTATGGATTATTACATAGATCAAGTTGACAAATAAACTTAATCATCACAACCAGCCAAGGTTACTGCAAGTCATGCAGTGTGCTTCAGAGATGCGGCTTCCATGAGTTCTCATTTATATCAGGGTGGGTTTTTTGGTGATATACTCACTTTTGCGTCATTCATGCTCCTGTAAGCAACCCCTCACCCTGCTCTGCGAGCAACCCCAATAAACTCCTTGGTTCACTGGTTTTAGTGCAATTGTGTTTTGATCTGTCATCTGTGTCCTATCTGAAATGGGGTAAATTGATGTATATTTGCATCTCCCCAGGGAATAAGTTCCACATGACATTTGACCTCTCCTACTTTCTAAAAGCATAAGAGGTAAAGAATTTCTTCCTAAGCCTTGGGCAGGAATACCTGGTGCTTTCATAGTGGCTGGTCCCTCTCTTTTTCCATGGATGGCCCAGTCTCTTTCTTCTGGCCTCATCTCCTCAGACAGGCCTCTTTCCTTGATCATCACCCCACTCTTAGCCCCCTTAGCTCACCCTTCTCCAGTTCCCAAGTCTTTTCTTTTTGTTTGGCTAAACATTCCCATTGCATTACCCAACACTGCCTCCTCACTAAGACCGAATAGACACTCCCTTTTGTGGCTCCCAAGAATTTGTGAATTGTTTTCTTTTGGAGATTTTCACTGTCCCTGCTAGCCATGATTCCTAAAGCCCACCATCATGATGTATGGCCCTGTCCTTCCATCCCTTGTAAAAACACTCACCTACCAAGAAGTCCTTTCTGGAAGTCTGTCTGGGGATCACTCAGTATACTCTCCTCTTGAACAAGCAGCTCTAAAATTCCCTGCAGACCTAGAGGAGAGCAATGCTGAGGCAGATGGCTCATGAGTCAAATCCATTTAGCCCCATCTGCAGGGTGCAGCTAATCATTAATGATGCACAGCCATGGAATCTTCTTAATGTGGTGCCAGTCCTCCTAGTCAAGTTAATGGGAAACACAGCCTTAGAGTCTTGGGGGCCAGATGGACCTGCTCTTTCAACCCAAGGGGTCAAAAGAAGGTTTATGCCCAAGATTGACAGTAACTTATTGTCCCAACCAGAGAGAGAGAGAGAGAGAGAGAGAGAGAGAGAGAGAGAGAGAGAGAGAGAGAGAGGAGGGAGAGACAGAATGGGGCTTTATGGGCTTTTAGAATGGGGCTCACTCTCTCATCTCCTTTAATCATTTCCTTTGTTTGGAAATAAACCATACTTACTTAACCAGTGTTATAGCTTGGATCCCAGCTCCCTTGCCAATGCCCCATAAGTGTGTCTATAGGTTGCATCTCTCCTGGATGCTCATCTGCTTGAGGATCTCACAGTCTTCCCAGATTCCTTCACACCTGGACCTGCCAAATACGTCAGTTCCACCTTCAAGCTATGTCCAGAATATGCCTCATTCTCTGTCCCGTCACAAACCATCTTTCGTCCATGGGGGTATTTTGTGGCTTTGTTTCTGTTCTTCTTGCTTCTGCCCTTGAAGTCTGTTCTTAGACAAGGCTTACTTAAAACCAATACAAGGAGTTTTTTTTTTTTTTTTTTTTTTTAGTAAAATCCTTGTCAAAACAGTCAAAGTCACCTCACAGACCTCCTCTCTTTTTTCCCCACTGTAGTCAATGGGCTTTTTGGCCATTATCACCTAGATGCCAGACACACTCCCACCTTAGGACCTTTGTGCATGTGATTCCTTCTGTATGCAATTATTTCCCCCTAAACCTTCAGACAACCAGCCTCCTTGCTACTGAAAGATTAAATTCTCATAACCTGTCAGATGGCCCTCAGCCCATGGAAAGCCTTGAGAAGCTGTCTACAACACCTGATTCCTAGGTATACACTCCAGAAGGCTTCTGCCCCTGATAATCTTTTTGAAAGGCTCTGACACTTAGCTCCTTGATTTACATTCCTAAGGGCACCCTCTGTCCCTGATAACCACTCCCAGGAACATCTCAGCCTGGGAAAATGTTACCTATGAAGTCCATTAAGTTTGAATAACAGTTCTCTGTGTCCTACCCATATCATAACAAAGGACTTTAGATCCCCCTCAGAATTTCAGCCCAGGACACTGCCTCATTCCTGCAGAGAGGTTACTGCCTCACTGCCTCTGAATAAAGTAGTCCTTTGTCTGGGTGAGCTTGAGTCTGTGTACTTTCTGTCTCACTTTTCTTACAGCTACTACCACATTCTTACAAAAAGCCACCATCTTCTTTGCAAGTCCTTCTCCATCCACCAGATCTAAAACCAAAGTCCCCATATTCCCTGCCATATTGCTCCTCTTTAACCATGTGTATCTCATCATATATGTGTTACAATTTGCATTCCTTTATTACAACATAGATTCTCTAGGGGCAGGGATATTTTTAATGCATGTGTACAAATGTGTGTAGATGTACATGTGTGTGTGAAGGTGTACATGTGTGTACAGGTATGTGAGGAGGTGAGGGGACAAGCTCAGTTGTGGTTTCTCAGAAGCATCATTCACTTCTGTTTGACACAGGTTCTCTCACTGGCCTGAAGCTGATCAAATAGGTTAGGCTAGTTATCCAGGAAGCCCCAGGGATTTACCTGTCTTTGCCTTCCCAGTGGGATTATAAATGCACACCAACATGCCTGGCACTTTACATAGGTTGTGGGGATTAAACTTGGGTTCTAATGTTTTCAAGGCAAACCTAGCAAGCCACCCTAGCAAGAGTTCTTTTGTGTGCTTTTTCCTTCCTTCCTTCCTTCCTTCCTTCCTTCCTTCCTTCCTTCCTTCCTTCTTTCTTTCTTTCTTTCTTTCTTTCTTTTTCAGGGTGGTCTCAAAACCATGGTGATCCTCCTACCTCTGCCTCAAAATTAGTGGGATTAAAGGTGATTGCCACCACACCCCTTCTCTCATTTTATCTTTAATTACCTAAAAAAAGCAGGTTTCTTTAGTAATGATTCATGCCATCCTTAGTTTTGTGTATACACCCTCCCCTCATTCCCTTCCTCCTGTCCCCTTAGACGATCCTCTATATTCTGTCCCTTTATTTCCTGTCTACTGACCCCTCCTTTAATCTATCCCACTTTTCTTCTCTACAGTCTTCATTCTAGTTTCCTACCCAGTATTGTGGATGGAGTCTCCCCTCAAGTCCATAAGCCAAAGAAACCCATTCCTCCACAAGCCACTTTTGCTTGGGTTCTTTCTGCACAGCAACAGAGAAAGTTGACTACAACAGTGTTGATGTCCCAAATTCTCTGATTTCCCTCTTCCCTGTTCCCAATCAGCTGGATATCCTCCTCCAAGTGCAGACTGGATCAGTCCATGGGGTAGGGGATTATGGATAGCCCAGGAGTCATCCCGGTTCCACCCCCCTTTGTATGTTGTTACTGAGGAGGGCCATGTCTCTGGATATCCTCCATCATGACTCTTTTTTTAAATGTTTTTATTGGCTTAAAATTATATATATATATATATATATATATTAACACAACAATATGCTCAGTATCATAGGTTATTAGATATAGCCATTGAATCCATGATGACCTTCCCTCTTATGCATTAGTTATCCCCCCATGACTCTTACATTTTTTCCGCCCCCCTCTTCCACAAATTTTCCTGATTCATAGTGGGTGAATTCAAATTCTCCATAGTTATTAGGTTTGAAAGAATCTCTAAATTTGTGTTTTGGATAATTTTGGGCACCCTTGGTGCCTCTCTCCATTGTCCTTCCATAGGTTCTGCCTTGCTGTGGGAATAGATCTTTTGCTCATCATTCCACTTCCTTAGAGGTTATGTTAGGGCTCTACATGGATCGTCTCCCGCTTGGGTGTCTCCTGTCACATCAGGTACCTTTGGTGGACTTCGGTTGTCCCTGGTTCTCATTGCTTTCTGAAAGATATAAACAGAGTCTCCAGTGGAGAGTGAGATTATTATTTGTCAATTGAGACAAATATTGCTAGGTTGGTGAGCATTTGGAGGGTGTAGCATTTCTGAGGACCTATGGTTAGTGAGGACTTCCCCATGTAGATGGGGTTCTTGGTCCCCATTCAAGGTTGCCTTGGGTCCCCCTACCAGTTAGGGGTTCCCTGCCTCTGAGCGGATTTCATAGCCAATTTGGCCAGCTGTTGATTACCTACTTAGGTTGGGCGTCACTATTGCACAGATGGGCACTTCTTGACTTGCTTGTCTGTGCCATACAGCATCCACCATGACTCTTACAATCATTCCGACCCCTCTTCTGCTCAGTTCCCTGAGTCACGATGGGTGAGTATTAAGGTTGCTTTATTGCTGAGGTCTTAGGGGGTCTCTATACTTCTGTTTTAGGTTGTGTTGGAGATCGTTGGTGTCTGTCTAGCTAGCTTATTCTGGGTTGACTGATTGGCTGTGGTTATAGGTCTCTTGCTTATCCCACCACTCTCTGTGGGGTGCCATGTGGATCCTCCACAGTAGCTCTGGGGTGGCTTATCTCTTGCCAGGATGTCAGCCATTGGCTTGTGACTTATAGGTAGGTTTGGAGGAGTCACAGCTCTCTCTCTTACTTCTGAAAAATACAAACAGAATCTCCATCAGAGGGTGAGATCAGTATAGGTTAACTGAGATACATATTTCTGACTTAGCTAGATTCTTTTGTTAGTAGCCTCTTTGTAAATCACATGTATAGTGAATTTCTCTTTGGGGTCTCAAGATTTTGGCTCCCGATGCATTTCGCCCTGAGTCCTCAGTTCCAGTTAAAGACTCCCCATCATCGAGTGGGTTATTTGGCCGAATTAAAAGCTGTTGATTACCTCCCCATGGGCTTTGGCTCCTCACAAATGTACAAGTGTTCATTTCTTGGTTCTCTGTTCTGTCCCAGTAGAAAGTATGTTCAGCCTACTCATGGTGGCAGACTGTGTTTCATGTCAGTGGTCTCTGTTTACTCCAGCTGTCTTTGACCAGCTTCTCCTGGAAGCTTATGCAGTGCCTTTTACTGCAGTGCACTAACTACCATCTGGGGGCTGGTTACCATTCTGGACCTCGAAGGGTCTCTCAATACTGGTAGATGGCTTTCTGTGGTTTCTTCAGCAACAGGATCTTACCTCAGGCATGGGGTGGGCATTCAAGGGCTTTGACAGAATCCTGTCTTGTTTTTGGGACCTCAGGGGTCACTTTTATCAACAGCTCAATGAGGGTAGGAGCCAGTGACTGGGACCAGGAGTTGCCAGACTGATCGATTTTTCACAGGCTTAGACTCTCTCCCCTTTTATTCATGGCCTCTCTTGGCATACAATGGCCACTACTTGCTCAATAGGTTCAGTATGCAAGTGAGCATTTTATGATTTTGAACCAATTTTGGTATAGCTTCATGTTTAAGTCATCCCCTTCCCCCTCATTCCTTACCCCTCTTTCCCAAACTCTCACTTCTGACTGGTTTGCATAGAATTTACTGTTATCCTGGTTAGGAACTGCATGTGAGGGGTAATATGCTAGTTCGACTCTCTGTTCTTTTGAGGGTTCGCTTAGTAAGATCTGCTCAAAGTCAGGCCGTTTTTTTTTTCTAAATTTTGACATGTCATTTTTCCTTTCAGCTGAGTAGAATTCCATCATGTAAATATACCAAAGTTTTGTTATCTATTCCTCCATGGATGGGCATTTGGGTTGATTCCAATTCTTGGTTATTATGAATTGAGCTGCTATAAATATAGCTGTACAAATGTTTCTGCATTGAGATGTGACATCTTGTGGATAGATACCTAGTAGAGGGATACCTGGGTCCATTGGTAGCTCTATGTTCATTCTGTCCAGGAGTCTCCACACTGCTTTCCATAGCAGTTGAACAAGTTTGCAGTCCCACCAGCAGTGAATGAGGGTTCCTTTTTCCCCACATCCTCACCAGCAACGATTGTTGTTGGTTTTCTTTATAATTGCCATTCTGACTGGAGTAAGGTGTTATCTCATTGTGGTTTTGATTTGCATTTCCCTGATGCTTAAGGATGCTGAGCACTTTCTTAGATGGGACAAGGCCATTTGTGTTTCCTCCTCTGTGAATTCTCTGTTGAGATCAGTGCCCCATTTTGTGAGGGGCTATTTCAGTTTTTATTATGTATCTTTTTGAGTTCTCTGTAAGATCTGGAAATTAGGCCTCTGAGTTATAGCTGGCAAAAATCATCTCCAAGTTTAATGGGGGTCTATTGGCTCTGAGTATGGTATGTTTGTCTGTACAGAAGTTTTTGAGCCTGATCAGGTCCCATTGGTTAAGTGATTGTTACACTTCCTGGGCTGCTGGAGACTTGCTCAGGAAAATTTTCCCTACTCCTCTCTCATTTAGAGTTCCTCCTATTTTTTTCTTCCAGGGTGTTCATGGTTACCGGATTTATATTAAGGTCTCTGATCCATTTGGAGTTGACTTTTGTGCATGGTGAAAGGAGTGGCTCTATTTTCATTTTTTTACACTTGTTTATCCAATTTGTCAAGCACCATTTGTTGAAGATGCTATCTTTGACCCAGAGTACATTGTTGGCACCCTTGTCATAGACCAAATAACTGAAGTTACTTGCATTTAAAGGTGGGTCTTCAATTCTGTTCCACTGATCTGTCTCTTTGTTTTTATGCCAGTACCATGCTGTTTAGTTACTATGGCTTTGTAGTGTGTTTTGAAGTCAGGCATGAGTAGGTTTTTTTACTTAGAATAGTTTTATGGTCTTTTGCCCTTCCAAATAAATTTTCTGATTATTTTTTCTATGTCTGTGAAGAAAGAGGTTGGGAGTTTTATCGGCATGGCATTGAATCTGTAAATCGCTTTTGGCAGGATTGCCATTTTTACTATATTGTTTCTCCCTATCCATGAGCATGCAATATCTTTCCATCTTATCATATCCTCCTGTATTTCCTTCTTGAGTATTTCAATATTTTCCTTATGTAAGTCCTTTACAACCTTGGTTACTGATATTCTAAGCTATTTGATTTTCTTTGAGGCTATAGGAAACGGGACAGTCTCTCTGATGTCTTTTTGTGTGTAATTGTCATCTGCATATAGAAAGGCTACTGATTTTTGTGTTAATTTTGTATCCTGCCACATTGCTGATGGCATTAATCACCTTCAAGAGTTTACTGATACTATTCTTTGGGTCTGATATATAAAGAATCATGTCTTCTGCAAAGAGAGATAGGTTAATTTCTTCCTTTCCAATTTGTATCCCTTTTTTGCCCTTCTCCTGTCTTGGGCTAGAACTTCAAGCACTATGTTAAAAGAGCAGTGGTGAGAGTGGACACCCATGTCTTGTTCCTGAATTAAGTGGGAACTCCTTGAGTCATTCCCCATTGAGAATGATTTGTGCTTTAGGAGTTTTGTAAATTGTCTTTATTGTGTTGAGGTATAGGCCGTCTGTGCCTATTCTTTCCAGAGCTTTGAACATGAAGTGGTGTTGAATTTTGTGAAAGGCCTTCTCCGCATCTGTTGAGATGACCATGTGGTTTTTGAATTTATTCAAATTTCTGATTTCCCTCTCATTCTCCTCTGTTTATCTTCCACATCTGAGGTTCTGTTTTCCAAGTTATTGATTCTGTTGGTGAGGGATTCTAGAGAGGTTCTTATTACTTCAATTTGATTTTTGTTTCTGATATTTCTTTTTGTGTTGCCTCTATCATCCTGTTGATATTTGTTTTTATTTCAAGGTTTGATTTACTTACTTCTTCCTTTACTCATTCTTGTATTTGCTCATGTCTTCTTTTAATTTGGATAGCTGATTCTTGAGACCTTCTGTTTGCTGGTTTGCCTTTAGTTCAATCATTGATCTTCTTAAGTAGATTTGATTCTCCTCTATTATACTGGGCCTGGCGGCAAAGCTTGTGAGCTGACTTTGTACTATTTCAAAGTGTTTATCCCCTTTTTCTTCCATGACCAACATTAACTTCTCCATAAGATTTCTGCCTGTATGATCTGGGCTTAGTGTTGTGTGATCCTGGGCCTGCATCTGCTTTCTCTCTCTCTCTCTCTCTCTCTCTCTCTCTCTCTCTCTCTCTCTCTCTCTCTCTCTCTCTCTCTTGTAGTATTGTTGTTGTCTTCCCACTTGTGACTTGGGGGATTTGGCAAAGTTTCCTCAGCTGATGTATTCTTCTTGTGTTGAAATCTGCCCATTTTGATTCCACTTGGGGTGGATGGAGGATGCCTTTGAGCTGTCTACACTTTGATAGTGTGGACAGGGTATGTTTTGGGCTCCATGGAGAGGGTTGGGCACTCACTTGGTTTATCTGGGAGTGTGTGTGCCCTCAGATCAGTGGCTGGGCTGGTGAGTGGGGCGGCAAGTGTGTCAGGTCTGTGGATATTGAGGCTTAGTGCCCCTTCAAGCTGGTGGTCCTGCTTGCTTGGGGGTAGCTGTATCTGTGCCAGGATGGCCAGATGAACCCACAGCCTGCTGACTGCTAATGGGTGCATGCCTAGGAAGCCCTGCTGGGCCTATGGGCCTGTTGTGCCCTCAGACCAGGTAGTGTGTTTGAGGGATTGGGGGTGGTGATTGAGGTGGTATGGGCTCATGTTGGGAGGCAGCAGGGAGGGGACACTAGATTATGGTGAGAGTTTAATGGAGAGGGTGGAGTGACTCTCAGACTTGCAGAGCCCAGAGTTTCAGGCAGGCACTGTTTAGGCTGGAGCAGCACCTGCCCTCAACTCTCATGAGATAGTCCTGCCCTTTCCCCCTCTTGTAACAAGCCCATATAAAGACCTTTAATGATGAGACTGGGAAGAGCCGCTTCTCCTGATCTCCTTGCTCCTACGTTGTCTGGGCGCTGTTTCCCTGATGGCTCTGAGGAGCTGGCAGTGGGTACCAGGACCTGATAGCATTCCAGGACCTGACAGCGTAAGCTGGCAGGTGGTGGGTGGAGCTTGGCAGTGGCTTCTTGGACTTCTCCATTGGTTTCTATTGATTTACTTTTAGCTTTGTTTACCCCAAAAAAACGTTGGGGAGAGATTGCATTAAGGTGAATCACGTTCTTTCTTCTCTCTTTTCTATTGTTCTAAGGCTATACAGTGCATGCCCTAGCTGTTATGGTGGCAACAGACTGTGTGCCTGTGTGGGCAGACCGCGTTTCTCATTTAATTATTTGATGATATCCACTCTTACAGGAGTGAGATGGAGTCTTAAAGTAGTTTTAACTTGCATTTACCTGATGGCTAATTATGTTGAACATTTTAAAGATATTTATTGACCATTTCTATTTCTTCCTTTGAGAACATTATTCAGTTCCTTGCGCCATTTTTTGACTGGATTTATTTTTTTTATCACTTAGTTTTTTGAGTTCTTTGTATATTCTAGATATTAAAACTCTGTTTAATTCTAGCACCATTTTTCACAGTAATAGAAAAGATAATTTTGAAATTCATTTGGAAGCACAGGCCTTGGTATAGCCAAAAGTGTTCTCAGCAAAAAGAATACTGCTAGAACTGAAGATACCATGTGATTTTTATAGTAAGTTACTGAGAATTTAAGTTGGGGCTAACCTAGAAGCTCCTCTGGATGTACTAGTTGTTATTATGCTGGAAACAGCTATGTAGCCTGTTGGGGGAGAAAAATCATCAATGGTCTTAACAAGCAATGGGTTCTGCAATCTTTATGGCTGGCTAGCCAGGCCAAGTGTTCCAACCAGTGAAATGGTGGCATGTCCCTTATGGGGGAAACCAACTTCTCTTTGACTTGACTTGAGACCTGTGTCACTGGAGGGAATTCCTGCCTGGTACTGAAGACCTAATGAAAAGCCTATGGCTGGGGAGATCATAAGTCCTGGAGGGGAAACTACTACTATTGTTTGCCTAAATGGTTATATTATTACCATAAAACTGCATTTTAAATATCTATGTTTATGCCATATATTAATGCTACTTTTGCTTTTGTTTAGAGAAGCTTCTCTTTTCAGATGGTGGTGACCATTAGGGATATTCAAAAGTCATCAAAGTGCTGAGAAGAAGAGACAGTGGATTGTTCATTACTACGTGAGACATATCTATCATGGCATCCAAGGCTCAGAGACATTGTGGAAGAGGTGATAGAATGAATACAAGAGTCAAAAGCAGGGGAAGAGTGCTTTGCAATACTGTCTTCCAGACACAAAGTGGCCATGACATACATGCCCTCGGAGTGGCTGATGCTACCTACATAATGGGAAGGAAAATGATAACATTAAAATAGAACAGTGACTAGTTGGAAAGAAGAACAGATTCAGTGGATGGAGGACAAGGGAGGAGGGAGGAGATTATGATCAAGTTATATTGTATATGTGTATGGAGGTTGTCAAGCAAAAGTTAAAAAAGAATAATGCTGATGGTATCACCATACCTGATTTCAAGATAAATTACATATCCATAGTAATGCAAGTGTTATCACTATACGTGATTTCAGGATACACTACCAAACTGTAGTAATAAAAACAGTATAGTACTGACACAAAATAGACACATAAATCATTGGATTTGAAGATCTAGGTATCAGTTCAAGTAACTACAGCCACCTGATTATTAACAAAGAAACAAAAACACACTGAAACACAGAGAGGATTTTCAATAAATGGTACTGGAGACACTGCATAACTACATGTAGAAGATGACTGTAGACCTTCTGTTCTCACTTTGTCTAAAAATCAACTCCAAATGGGTGAAGGACATCAATATAAGACCTTCAATTTTGAAGCAACTAGAATAAAAAGAGGAAAGAACATTCCAAGATACAGGTGTAAGAAAACACTTTCCAATTAAGAGTCAGGGAATAAGCCAAACAATGAATGGGAATCTCATGAAGCTAAAAGGCTATTGTACAACCAAGGAAACCATCAATGAGTAAATAGACAACCTACAGAATGAGAAAAAAAATCTTTGCAAGCTATACATCTGACAGAGGTACAATATCTAGAATATACAGAGGATTAAAAAACTAAGCAATAAAATCAACCAACCCACTCAAAAAATGGGTCAGGGTACTGAACAACATTCTCAAAAGAGGAAACAGAAATTGCCAAAATACACCTAAAAATGTTCAACATCATTAGCCATCAGGGAAACGTAACTTAAAACTATTCTGAGTTCCCATCTCACTCAGGTCAGAACTCCTGTCATCCAAATAAAAACCAAACCAAACCAAAACAAAACAAAATGACAACAGATGCTGGTGATGGTGTGAGGATGATGAGAGTGTAACCCTGAATAGTCTCTATTGAAATTAGTATGGAGGTTTCTCAAAATTCTGAAAATAGATCTACTGTTTGAGCAGACTATACCATTCCTAAGCATATACCCTTGAGACTTTCCATGTTACTATAGAGGTTTTTGCTTAGTTGTGTTTGTTGTTGCTCTATTCACAATAGCTAGGAAATGGAAGGATCCCAGATGCCCATTAACTGATGAAATGAAAATAAAAATGTTGTACATTTAGACAATGGGGTTATATTCAGCTGTAAAGAAAAATGTAATTATGAATTCACATGAAAAAGGATGGATCTTGGTAATACCAAGTCAGTTTACTCAGGCTTAGAGAGACAACCATTACACAGCAGTAAACAATGAGAAGACTCAAAATTCATCAAAGCAGAAAATATGAGATTGTTGAGTGCTCAGCATTAAAGAAAGTTTCAATCATGCTCTCCTAGGCTCAGGAAACATTGAGGAAGAGGAAATGTAAAGAACGTAAGAGCAAAAAAAAAAAAAGAACGTAAGAGCCACAGGGTGGGAAGGTGTATTTTGGGGCATTGTCCTCCCGACATGGACTGACTGGTGCTGTATGACCCCACAGCAATTACTGATATCTGCACAATATTCTGAACCCACAAACATGTTGACATGGAAGATGGAGGAGAACAAAAAGAATGAGACAACAAAACAGGAAAGACCTCCATGAAAGAGGAAGGCCCGGGTGGAATGTAAGTAGGAAAGATGCAGCTTGATGGGACTATGAACAAACTGTAGTGTTCATATATTAAAGTTCCCATTAAAATTTTTAAAAAGTATATTAAAAATTACAAAAAATCACTGATCATTACTAAGACCTATCACTGCCCAGCCGCCCGCGGAGGACAGTGATCATATAAATACACACACACACCGCTTGTGGGTTGATGAAGGTGTGCTTTTTATTGCGGGGAACGAGGCAGAATATATAGAGCTTCCTGGCCAATCAGGGGGCTAATCGTAAGAACCTGTATATAACGGCCAATCGAGATCACCACCTGAAACTCATTAAGCTAAGCCCCTCGTGGCAAGCTGTCAGGTGCCGTCCTGAGATTAAGTCAGGGTGTGCCTCCAAAGGCCCCCAAAAGCTTTCGCCCCTGACAAAGACCCAATAGATTTAAGCTAGCATAATTTAGTACAGGTGACTTGGAAGGGATGCTTTGACTCAAATTTATACTCCTGGGTGGATGGAGGATCTGGAGGCCATCGCCTCTTCCTGTTAATCCTGTGGATGAAAAAATATTTGGAGACTGAAGGGAATGGTTCATAGGACATTAGTCAAGGACACATACATGGAAAAAAGCTGAGCCACAAAGTGGGGCAAAGGAACTTGTAAAGCCATTGATTTTCTGGTAGGGTCATTGTTCAATACATGAGCTCTGAGCACTGTCCTCGCTGGGTCTAGCTGTCTCCACCAATTACTCAACAAATATTTATTGAGTGCTACTACTCTCAGATACCACAGAACTGACCAACACATAACCCTCTTAGATTGGAGGTAGGATAAAAATTAGCATGTAAAACCACTTAGCTCATTTTAGAAAGTTAAGCATAAGTCACATATAAAATTAGAACATACTGGTGAATCTCAGTTTCACACAAATCAAACATCAGTGTTTCGCCATCATCATGCAAAGCCTTTTATAACCTCCATACTCACTGTTGATATCTGACCTCTCATCCTCCATTACGGTCTTCATCAGCAACACTGATTCCTTCCTGTTCCTTGAAGGCAACCTGATCCAAGGACCTTTTCACATACTGTTCTCTTTTCTCAGATTTCTTCCTCAAATGTGTCCACCTGCATAACTCCCTCTAATCCTTTAATCCTTTGCCAGAGAATTTTTTGTCACCATTTCAATAAAGCTAAACTTGCCTACCTAGTTAAAATTGTAACCTGATTATTATTCCTTCCTATCAACGGGCTCTGTATTTCCCAACTCTAATAATCTTTTAACATTATAAAACTTATTTTAGAACTTTATTTATCCTCTGTCTCTTTCTATTAGAATCTAAGCTTCATGAGGACAGAGATCTTTACCTATCTTGTTTATTGAATTAGTTAGAGAACTTGGGAATTCCTCAATAAATACTCAAGTAAATAAAATAGCACATGGAAGAAAATAAAACATGTGACATGATAATGAATGTCACTGTGTGAAGTATACAGGTATATGTATAACAGCCTATGCATATGGATGAGTGTATATGTGTATATTTGCATACTGTTACAGATATGTTATTCACTCTCTCTCTCTGTGTAACTGCTCATGTGAATTTGTGCATGCATCAATGTAATGAATGCTAAATCTTCATTGTCAACTTGACTGAATCTGGAATTATCTAAGAGAAATACCTCTGGATATGTCTTCAAGGATGTTTAGAGAAAAATTTAACTGAGGGGAAGACTCACCTTGAATGTGCGTGTCACCATCCCATGGACTATGGTCCCAGATGGAGCAAAGGAGAAAAAACTAAGAAGCAAGCTGAGTACTAACATTCATCTCTCTGCTTCCTGCCTGCAGATGTCATGTGACCAGCTGACTCACTACTGCCACACTTAGATCGGCTCTCAGCACCATGTCTTCTGTACCACAGTGGACTCTACTTTCAAACCACGAACCCAAATAAACCCTTCCATCTTTAAATTTCTTTTGTCAGGTATTTTGTTACAGCAACAAGAAAAGTAGCCAATGCATTGTAGTATGCTGGTTAAGCGCATGTGGCCTGACAAAGTGATTTTAGACAAGCAGTGCTCATGCTCTTGGTTAGGAAGATGACAGTATACCATACTTGTATTTTCAGGAATATTCTATCAATTGGAGTGAAGATATTTTATTTTGAAAAGTGAGCTGATGGATGGCATGGATGGTGTATTAGTTACTTTCTTTGTTTCTTTGACAGAGTACCCAACAAAAAATAACCTAGGAGAGGACGGGGTTATTTTGGCCTACAGTTCAAGAGGATACAAATCACCATTACTAAGAATACATGGTGGCAGGAGTGTTAGGTATCTGGTCAGTTAGTAGCTGTAGTCAGGAATGAGAGAGAGAGAGAGAGAGAGAGAGAGAGAGAGAGAGAGAGAGTTGAATTATTATGCATAGCTCCATTTCTCCTTTTTATTCAGTACAGGACTCCAGCCCATGGAACAGTGCTGCTCATAGTTAATCTGGGTCTTTCTACCTCAGTTAACCTAGTCAAGAAACTCCCTTGTCTCCTAGATCATTCTAGAACATATAGTATGGAGGCAGAGCTACAATCGTGGAGGTACAATGGGAATTCACAAACTCTTAGAGGAGCCATGGTAGATGTGAGCAAAGCACTTGGCACAATAACTGATGTAGAATAACTTCTCACAGCATGATGGAGGTAGTGATAGTCATTGTTGAAAATGACTTCTGGGGCTGGCGGGGGACATTTAAGCATGTGGATGGTGGAGCCTGACTCCAGAGGCCCCAGCTATGGCTCAGAATTTTGTGGTTTTTCCTTTAGAGATAAGCTGTAAAGTGAGGAGGCAGAACCACAATCTTTGTGTGTTATGACATTTATCACACTGTGTACTCACTGCCATTGCTCGTGATGAATATGACCAGCCTCCCCACTAGACTAAACTCTGCAAGAAATGTGGATGTGATCAATTATGTCCTCCCACTAAATTCATATCTTGAAGTCTTAACCCCCAGTACCTCAGACGTGTCTTTATTTGGAGATAAGGTCTTTTTTTTTTAAATTTCAGGACATTTTGCATATGCTAGGCATGACTGAACTACTAAGGTACACCCTAGCTCTCTTTTCACTCTTAATTTTTTTCTATTTTAAATCATTTATTTATTTTGAAGGAGATGGAGAGAGAGAGAGAGAGAGAGAGAGAGAGAGAGTGTGTCAAGGCTTCTAGCCACTGCAAACAAATTCCAGATGCATACATGCATACACACTTTGTGTATCTGGCTTTATGTGAGTACTGGGGAATTAAACAAGATGGTAAGTGCCTTATCCAATGAGCCATCTTTTCAGCCCTTATTCTTAAATTTTAAGACAGGATCTCACTAAGTTTCCCAGGTTGGCTTAGAATCACTGTAGTCCAGGCAGGCCTTGACTTGCAGTCTCCCTGGCTTAATCTGCTGAGTAACTGGGAGAACAGGCCTGTTCCACTAGGCTGAGTTTGGAGACTGGGTTTTTAAGGTGGTGATGGAGTTAAAGTGAACTCAGGAGGGTTTGAATGCCCTTCTTAGGCCCTGATTCTGAATGGGTGCTCAGTAAATATGTGTTGGAAAGCAATTGAAAGTCCTGGTATTTAGGTAGAAGGCACTGGTATTGTTTTGAGTTTCTACCAGCTTCTTCCCCTTGTGGTCAGTCTCCTCTGTATAGAATCACACCCTCCAGATTCAGGACCTGGGACAGGGCTTCAGGATAACACTGGCATATGAGGGTTAGTGGGAAGGGAGAGCTAGGCCTAAGGCAGAGTGGAGTTTAGGAATATTGATTCTTGGAAAGAATTTGTTCATTAAAACAGTTGTACCAATTTATTAAGAAAACAGGCCTGTATAGAAACAAGGAAAACTATGATCATTATTACTTTCCCTCCCTTCTCAATTCCCAGCATAATTCCCAGGAATTTTTAGTGTGTTTTTTACTAGTTGTTTTTCTAGCTATGGCTTTCTTTTGTTTTTAGAGCTATAATTCTCCAGTAGGCAAATTATTTCCATTCCAACTTTTAAAAACTTAATATAGGTTCTGTTTTTTCTAAGATATGATAAACTATTCTGAAGTATTTTAGTAGCCACATAACAGGAAGAGTTAATTAACTTAATCATTTCCTGATTGATTTTTTCATGATTGGTATTTAATTTTTAAATAATGCAGCCTTGAGTATCTTTGTTCATCAAATATTTCTATATTTTGAATAATTTTTCTTTTTCAGTGATTTCCAAAGATAGGACTTCAAAGCCAAAGAGTATAGGGCTAATTTTATGCCAATGCTCTTTCCAATTGGCTTCATTCAAAGGCTCAAGCTTTTATACTACCTGGCAGAGAATGAGGCGTGGGAACTCCAAAGCTCTGGTGATCTATCTTTCTGAGGGAAAGCTGCAAGAACTTAGTGAGACCAATGGGCAGAGGCTGAGGATGCAGACATAGAGAAATGTTAAGTACTGGGACATTTGCTACACTGGAAAGTGGCTTTATGCTGTGGCTCAGTGATGTTTTTGCTATTTTTCAGGATGATTCCATGATGCCCACATGGAAACTAAACATCTTTGATGCCCATTGGCTGAATGGATGATACTCTCTGCAGTGGTCAAACAGCCATTGCACTGTGTTCTCCTGGAACCTTCAGAGGACTGTGGCACCTTTCTGGGATCACACCTCATCTCCCCCACTCTTGCTTTCTCAGTTTACTCCTTTGGATCTTTCCCGACACTGTCTTTGGCAGTTCTGAAACAAAATCCACCTAGTGAACAAAAAAACAAACAAACAATACTCAGAAAGTGGCATTGCCCAAGAAAGACTGTAGCCTATAAGCTAGGATTTCCCCTCAAGTAACAGCAGTGAAAATCATAGACCCCCAGAGCACAGGACCCATCAGAATTTTTCCACCACCCTTGACATCTGATTGACAGGCTCTTCTGAGAGTAAAAATGCAATGAGCTTTGGGAAGGGTCCAGTGAAGAAAGACTCAGGTAAGGCAGAAGCAACATCTGGAGTTATGTTTCTCTCTGACACAGAGCCAAGTTCCACACAGGAGGTTAGGGAACATGTGTCCTTCCTATCTCCCAGTTATGTCTAGAGCCCCATGCACTCACCTTTCTGGGGTACTTGTATGGGGCAGTCATTCGCTTCACATGCTCCTGGAGTTCCCTAGTCAGTGCCTCTGGATCATGTGAGGAATAAGCTGGAGAAAGGACTATAAATGCCTTCACCACCTGCAGGCATGGGGGAGATCCAGAAAGGATCAAGCCTTCAAGAATGATGTTTGCTCCTTAAGTTAATCATGTGAATAAGTGCCCATTCTTATCATCCCACTTGCTTTTTCAGATTCAACTACTAGAGCATTGGCCTTTTTGGGCATGTATATGCATATGTGGTATATATGGTGGTATGAATGTGGGCGCATGTGTGTGCACATAAAGGCTAGGGCATCAATTGTTCTCCACCTTTTTTGAGACAGGGTCTCTCCTTGAACCCAGGGCTCATTGATTTGGCTAGTCCAGCTGACCAGCAATACCCAGGATACTTCTTTCTCTGCCTCCTCAGTGCTGGGATTATAGGTGTGTGCCACCATGACTGGATTTTATGTCAGTGCTGGGGATCCAAACTCGGGTATTCTTGCTTGTATGGCAAGTGCTTTACCAACTGACCCCTCTTCTCACTCCTGTAATTCTGGCCTTTGTGGAATGATTTCATATTTTTATTTCCAAAGCTACTTCCTTGACCTAGAAGGATACCATTAAGAGCCACTGTCTCTTGTCTTAAGATACAAACATATTGGAAAACGGAGCTCCACAAGCTCCTTAGACCATGTGCTTATGGGTTTTCCTGACCAGGACAATGGCAAGGCATGGGCTTGGACAGGTGGCAATGAAGAAAACTCTCCTGGGGAGAGTGCATGTGTGAATGCTTGCCAGAAGCTCACTTCTGTTCCAGTTATCCTAAGGGACATCCTACACCTTGGCTTTCTCTGCCTAGCTTTCTCCTGTCATCTACTTTCTGCCAAGGATGAAACAAATGTTCAAAACTTGGTTTCTAATGGGAATGGAAGAGCTCAGAGATCTTGGCTGCTGCTCCTTACCAATATTATTCCACTCTTCCAACTATATCCTTTCATACTTCTCACTAACATTTCATGTTTAGATAAATTTTTACAATGATAACTATTCACTGAGTACATGCTGTATGCCAGGTATGTGCTAAGCACTATCTGTGGATTAACGCTAAGCAGAGAGCCAGTTATCATTGCTCCAGGTAACTCACAACATGCCAAACGTGTTGTTCTTTGTTCTCTAGAACACAGATAGGATTCACACTTCCCTTGTCCTATTTTAGTGGACTCAATTTTTAGTGGAAAGTCACTTGGCAAAGGGATGCTGACTGAAATGCTTATAATCTAGACTGTGTTCCCAGTCAATCTCACTCAACAAGCCTGAGGAAAGGTCTAAAAAAATGCATGTATTAAACATGAACTGTAGATAATGCAACTGTGAATCACCCAGGGACTAGACTAGGTTTTGAAAATCACTTTCCTGGCTCTGATGCTTCTGAGAATGAAACCTGATATCACATTAACTTTCACAAGATCACAGCTTTGCACTTTCTGCTGGCTTTGTAACCACACTTTGAATCTGAAATGTCCACCATACACTTGTGTTTTGAATGTTTTTTCCCTAGTTACAGGCACTATTTTGAGAGGTTATAAAAACTTTAGGATATGAGACCCCACACACAAGTAGGAAGTAGGTCATTAGGGGTGGGTTTTTGGTGGTTATACAGAGTCTTTGTCTACTGACTGGTTCTCTTCCTGGTCTTCTGTGATGTGACCAACCCCCATCACTTGCTCCCACTGCACCATGCAGAGGTGGACAAACACCTCTTAATGTGTGAGCCAAAATGAATCATTGCTCCCTCAAGTTGTTTCTGTAAGGTGCTATGCTCACAGTGATGAAAAACTAAATAATACAATAGATCTACCTTGGGACACATGATAGGGAGTTTGCATTTCTCCTGTGAAAGTCCAGTGTATTACATTTGACTCATCTTTCTGTTATAACAAGATCATTTTGGATGCATATTCTATCATCCCTCAAGTTAAATATCCCTTCCAGGCTAGAGGCCTCATCAACCATGTGTGATGTACTTGTTATATCCTCATCTTAGAACAAATGATTTTTATTACACAGGATAGATGATAGCTCCTGCACCTGCCAAGACCTCCTGAGCCTCTTAGGCAGCCTTGTTCAGATCCAGTTCAATGTCTACTTAAAACTAAAGCTTGGTATTTTCCCACTGTGCTTTTGTAGAGAGTATTTATATTTCTAAAGGCCAGATGGCGAAGCTTAATCACAAAGAATGTGTGACTAATGATGGTGTTTCAACCTTGTGGTGCTGGGTGAGGCATGCAGGAGTATCCAGACTCTCCTGTTTGCTCTGATAGGTATGAATAGGTACAAATGCAAGGGATGGGCTCATGCTCTTAACCTCACCTCCCCCCGAATGGGGTCTGGGCTGCTGACCACAGCAGACTCAAGGACAGCTGGATGTTCAGCAAGAACACTCTCCACCTCAACTGGCCCAATCCGGTAGCTGCAAGAAAAAAAAAAAAAACTCTTCCAAGTGACTATCCTCCCCCTTGTGGAACCTCAAAAGGAGGAGAAAAGAACAGACAGCTTGACCTTGAAGAATTGATCACGTCATCACCTCTTCCCAGGAACCAAAAGTAGCCGTCCTTGTCCATGCGAGCTCGGTCCCCAGTGATGTAGAAGTCTCCTTGTTCAGATGCGGCTGTCTTCTCGGGGTTATCCTGAAAGACAAATAGAGCTCTCAAAGGACCATCTGGTTATGCCCTTTCATGCTAGCCACTACCCAAAGAGTCCCATGCAGGTGTCTGGGGACCTGTCAACAGGAAACCTAGTGGTTACCAATGTCCAAGTAGGCCAGAATTTCCCATGGGGAAGCCAATTTTAGTCCTACTAACTTGTGAGTGTTCCTCTTTTAATTGGGAAGGAGTTTCTAAAATATGATTTAGGGAGATCGCCCTTGAAGGGGTCTTAGAAAGTATTGTAGAATGCAGATTGAGCCATAGGCCCACTGGATCTGGGTAAAAGAATACAGTGAGGTTCCAGATGGAAAGCCCATGAGTGGGAGGCAAAGGTAAAGAAAATAGAAAGAAAGCAACCATGATTCTCAAAAATTTAAAGAAGCTGGTCTGATGTTCCCCATTAGTTTTTAATAATTCTCATGAAGAAATGCAATGTTTTCTCTTAGTTAATGGCCTGGAAGGAAAATCAACTGGTAATAGTGCTGGAATGAAAAACTCAAAGAAAGAGAATAGCCTTGCCTAACAAATAAGTTCACAGATCACTTTAGAACATGCTCAGTGGAATAATCACAGATTCAGAGAGGATGTGTATGCAAATTCCATGGGTGCCAGGCCTAGATGCATAGAGCAGGCAGTCAATAAAAATTAATAGAAGCTGGAAAGATGGCTCAGTGGTAGTGCTCTTCCTGGCTAGCATGAGGGCCTGAGGAATGAGCCTGGCCACATGTGCCTTTAAGCCCAGTCCTGCAGGGGAGCAGAGACTGGAGATTCAAGTACCAGAAACAGTTAAAAGAGACTGGCTCACACACAAGACAAGGGGCAAGACGGACTGAGACCACCTCAGGGGAGAGACTTCCACTATAGGTAAGTGTAGTGTGCACAGCAAGGGCACATACATATGCATACACCACACACACCACATCATACATACACACACACACACACACACACACACACAGAGAGAGAGAGAGAGAGAGAGAGAGAGAGAGAGAGAGAGAGAGAGAGAGAGGCAAAAAGGAAAAGGAAAAATAAATGAATAACTTTTTTCAGAAATTTTCAATTATTGCTTTCAAAAATATTAGAAGGAAATACATTAAAATTATAACATCCCTACTCAGTGTGATTACTATATTGATTTTTTTCCAACTAGGCAAGTTTCTGTGATTTTAAATAAAATATAGTAACAGATTATTTTCTTATAGTCACATGAAGCCATTAAAGTCCATTCAGGAAACAAATGGACTGGCATTTTATTCCAATCCTGTGTCTGATTAACAGCTCATTGTTTGCATGATATTATAACACAGATACCTTGATGACAGAGCCATTCTGCATACTACATGCACAGCAAAGTTGTAGTTGCCTAATAATTTCATAGCCTTAGCTATAGACCCATTAACATACATTGAGAACAACCAGTTAAGTACATAAACTCACAAATGAACAAAATGGAAAAGGAATGTTCCAGATCTAATTATACCTCTTGTTCTATTTAGATCATATATTGTATAATGTAAAATGTGCTGAGTTATGTACATTTTCATGTTCTCCTGTGCACTTTGTATTGAAGTTACAAAGTGATTTGATGAGCTATCAATGTAAGTCCCCAAGAATGTAATGATAACCTAAACACTTGCAAAGGCTGCATCAGGGAGAGTCACAACATCTTTTATGATGTCAATAGTGTTGCCAAAAAGACAAGAGAATATAAAAGGAGCTAATGAGAAAAATCCATTGGATAAGCAGGCTTCATTAATTTCTGAGCAGGCTACACAAATTCCTTAATGCTTAATGACTAATTGCATGGTAATATAAATGTAAAACTCACAGAATATGTATTTTTCTGGGGAAAATGATAGCTAATTTATCTTATACAATGAAAATGTCATGATATTAAATGTATATGTTGAGGCATTTTTGAGTAATAAACTCGATTACTAGAGCCTAAAAAATGATATGGAATCTCTATGGCTCAGTGGTTCTGTTATATGTGAGGGACACAGGATGTCTGAGATCTTCTCAACCCATTTTTATATTTGAATGACCTGCAGACTTCACCCACATTATTTGAAATTGTAATTTGCTTAGACAGTGGTGGTTTGCCAGCATGAGTCATAGTTGAGGCTTCTAGGGTGGTTCTGATGGACAAACAACTTTGGGAATTTTACAGCAAAGAGTTTGCTGAAAAGTCCATCATAAACACTAGCCAAGGTGTGTAGAAAGGAAAGGTTATCACTGAATTATTTCAGAGACTTGACTAAAGTTCCAGGACACAAGTCCAGCCAGAAAACCAGAAAAAATGTCACCTGCAAACTTGGCTCCAATGCAAAATTTCAGTTTGACCTTTGATGAGCCCCTTCGCTTCCCCAAACCTTGATGTTATCATCCTTAAAATGATGATGTTGTCATATGCTTGCACTCTGCAACCATGACCCATGCCAGTTACTTGTGATTACTTGTGTGACATTGGGTGACACTTCACTTTTATAACTTCCTCATCAATGGCAGGATTCCTAATCAATACTAATGCCTTATCAGTAATAGTACCAGCCTATCCTGTACAGCGATTGCAAGAGTTAAGCTAACCAATATTGATAAAATGTGCTGTCAGGGATTGGCACACAATGACTTTTCCCTGACTCTTACCAAATAGCAATTGAAGAAACAGAAGGGCCGGTTGGGTCTGATGCGGACACCAATATTCCCCTCTTCTCCTGGAGGCAGGATGTTTCCCTCATCATCCACAATCTGATGGAGACATCACAAGAGGTATCTAAGCATGTGCACAACCAGGTCACCCACAGCCAAGCCTGTGCTCCCAAGATGTGTCTGGCTCTTCATCCACAGTGGGCAGAGGCTACCTACCTGCACGTCATAAGGTGGGGAAGCTGTCCCCATGGATCCAGACTTGATTGGTGAGCCTTTTTGATTGGCACAGATTAAAACCTGGAGAGAGACCAGTGTCAGTAAGGAGAAGCCTCTTCATCTTAGTCCCCTCCATCCATGTGTGCTGTCACTAGCCACCTGATACTTTCTTCCTCCTTTTCCTTACCCCCTCCCTCCTTCCCTTGCCTTCCTCACTAGTTCTCTCCATTTCTCCCTTTCCTTTCCCCCTCTCTCCTCCCCTACTTTCTTTCCTTTTTACTTTTTCATTCTTATATCTTCTTTCTTTCTTCCCTTCCATCCTTCTTCCTTCCTTCCTTCTTCCTTACATTCCTTTTTCTATCCCTTTCCACTTCTCTGTCCTTCCTTCCTTCTTTACTTTTCTTTCTGTCTTCTTCCCTAATCAATAAACCTCTATAAGGCACTCTAATTGGTACTCACACATAGAGAATTCACTAAGCCACAAGAACCAATTATCACATCTCTTATTGATGTCTGTGGGGGTCACTTGTAGAAATTGGAACCTTACTGGGAATAGATGTGGGCTATTCCATGGCCAGCTGTGATTATTTATCTTCATTGTCAACTAGATTAAATTCAGAATTGCCTAGGAGATGATATGGAACAACTCTGGGTGTGTCTGTGAATATGTTTCCAGAGATTAATTGGAGAGGGAGCTTTACCCAGAATAAGGGTGTCGCCATCCCATGGGCTGGGAGCCAGCATGGAACAAAAGGAAGGAGAGAAAGGAAGAGAAAGAAGGAAACAGGAAGTCTTTCTCTTCTTCTTGGCTGTCCAGTAGGGAAACAGGCTCCTTTATCCCAAGCTCACACCACCATGATATTCTGTCCAAGCACATGGAGCCAAATGAGCATGGGCCAAACTCTCTGAAACTATGAGCAAAAATGAATCCCCCTTCCTTGCATTGTTTGTCAGGTATTTGTCACAGCTACACACAAATAACTGATACAGTAGGAGAAATGATTTGCTGCTCAAGGTATGCTTGTGAAATTACTTTAATTATTTTTCAACCCAAAGGTGGCTGGATGTCAGTGTTACCCCTGGGGGAAGGGTAGCTTCTAACAGGTATCAGGGAGAGGACATTCAGTGGCTGCTGGGCACAGTGATCCTTGGGACACTACACTCACTGTTTCAGACTGTCCATAGCCTTCATGCAGCTCCAGACCCGTCTGGCACTTCCACTTGTCCCGCACATCAGGGTTGAGGGCTTCTCCTCCAGTCACACAGTGCCTCAGGCTTTGAAAGCGGTACCTTTCTCAGGCAAGAAGGCAAAAACCCCTGAATCAGCAACTCACCCTCACCCATCCTCCAGCATTGCTGCCCAGGCCCAGAACCCCCCAAAACCAGGCAGGCTCCCCACTGCTCTATAATTTGCTTGCAGTGGCCAAACCTCTGACTCAGTGGGCATGCTTGTCTGAGACAGATCACTAAAAAAGAATCAATCGTATGTGTACTTAGGATAAAAATCAGAGACTCAAATGGTAGTTTTTGGAATAACAGTAAATTAGCCTAAATAATTCATCTGGAAACAAATGTATATAAATGTAATAAGTTGATTGAGATAATAATACGATTATTAAAGATAAGTCAATTTAAAATTTAAAAAATAGAAAGTAGCCTTTGAAATATCACCTGGAAACTGGTTCAAAAATTCTCAAAGGTGTTACATAAGTTACAAAGCTACCTCTCAGTTCAACCAAAAGTAAGAAAAAAAAATCAGTGATTGCAAATAAATTTTTCATCATTCTTCCTGTTGAATAACATATATTGCTTGAGTTATTTTGTATGGTTAAGTATCATTTATCCAAACCAATCTTGGCTAAATTAGCCAGGTACCTCCTCAACTAAAATCATAATGTGGAGATATTCTATATCTCCAAAAGAATTTACTCGGAGAATCATTGTAAGGACTTCCTTTTTTTGGTGCTTCATGGCTAGACAGTATAATTAGGAAATGAGGACAGGTAAGGACCACTGCCTATACCTTTGGAGAGGAATGACAAATATAGCTTGAGATCAATAAGTTACTGAGAAGTGAGGGAATTCACTCCACTATGCCAGCAGTTAGCCCTGCATCAGACATTGCTTTGGATTTATCCAGGATGAGAGCCACCCACAATTTGCTGTTACCCTGTCTTGGGTGCCAAAGCAAATACTCAAGAATGGCTGGCTTGGCTTAGTCTGGGGCTAGGATATGGAGTATATACTATGCTGAGCTGGTTAGTCTCACTAGACTTAAGACCCTGGTCACAAATTCCATTCTTTAGATGGTTAATGGAAATGCAATAATTTCTCTACTCTCATAGAAGTAACAAACAGACTGTTGAGGGACTAGCCTGTAAGTATATGGTGAGGAGAAAGCCCACCTCAAGTATTCAAAATTGAGATTGCCTTAAATCCACTCAATTACATCTGGACACGAAATCTTAGGTACCAGAAAAATTATTTTTAATAGTGTTTATAGAATATGAGTGTGTGCTTGAAGTGAGTGTTTGTATGTGTTTGTGTGAAAGACAGAAGCCAGACAGTGACAAAGAGACAGACATAGAGACAGAGAAGGAGATGTAGGAATACAGAGATAGGGTGAAAGAGAGTGAAAACATGGGTGTGGTATAGACTCAGGTGTTTAGAGGATGGGCTACCTTGTCAGATCCTCCTGCACAATCATCCGGAAGAGAGTTGGGACACAGCAGAAGGTGGTTATCGGGAACTTACAGAGAATCTACAAACAAACAAAAGTTGGAAGATCCTCTTAGAGTCACTTAAGTGGGATTTCATAGAAATGGAGCAGGTAAACCAAATCTTCATGTTATCATTATCAAAGCAAACAAGAAGAAAACTATGTGGTATTCAGCCTCCAAGATTGTCCCCAGGGCTTCCACCTGTTGGCATTTGGGTCCTTGTGAGAACTTCTCCCACACTTCACCAAGTCTGGTCTGTGTATGAATAGCACATTGCTGACATGGTAGCTACCATTTTGAGATTTTAATCTATACAACGAGGCTGACTTCTTTCTTATGTGTTCTCATCTTTTCCTCTCTTGTATTACTCACTCTGGAGGCAGCACAGTGCCAGGTTGTGACTTCACTTAGCTATTCTTTGGATGGCGGTACATAGTAAAGAACTGAAACCTCTGGTCAGTGATTAGCCAGTGGGCATCTGAAGTTTGATAAAACCTTTGATTTTAAAATCAGATTCACCAGTCTCAACCAGGCTTTGAGATGGGTGCACTCCAAGCTAATGGATTTTTAAAAATTATCAATGGATTTACATATCATAAAATTTATTCATCCTTTTAAAATGCCATGTGGTTATATCATCATCCACCATCCATATCCAGAACTATTTTATCTTTCCAAACTGAATCTGTATGCCCATTGTGCTATAATACCCCTTTACTTTATCTCCAAATTCATGTTAACCACCGTTCTACTCTGTCTCTCTGGACAATGACTACTCTAGGCACCTGTGGTAGTGTAGTCATGAAGTTTATGTCCCTTGGTACCTATATTCTTTAACTTATCTAGATATTCTCTAGGTTCAGCCATGTTATAGGATGACAGCATTTCCTTCCTTTTGAAAGTAGATAACACTCCATCTTATGTATGCACCTCATTTGGTTTTCCCATCTATCTGTTGATGGACACTTGGGTTGCTCTTGCCTTTTAGGTACCAGGAACAATGGTTGTGAGCATGAGTGTACCTTGCTTACATCTTGACAATAACCTCGCAAGGGATTCTGCTCCATATCCATTTAGTAAAGCTGCTTCCAGAATCCAGACCACTAGAAACTATGAGATGATAAATATTTGCATTCTAAGCTGCTGTTTAGCTGTGGCATAGCAGTAGGTTATAAATACATTGTCAGAGCTGTGGGCAGCGTGGTGATAAGGTGAATACAAGACTACCAAGTCCTAAATGAATAATGATGATAATGAGTTAATAAAAATTAATACATGTTAAAGACTTAAGGATGCCATTTTCTATGTCTGGAATCATTTCATTCACATGACAACTCTATAAAACTCCTTTTCTTTTACAAGTAGAAAATGAGGCTTAGAAAGGCTAGAGAGCTAAGATGAGAGTCTACGTTTGACCAATGGCATAGCTCATGCTGTCATTCACTGTGTGATCCAGCTTACCGCCAATCAATGAATCTGGACAGATGGGCTCACTAATATTTTAAGAAATTCCAGTTAGGGTAAAGAACAAAAGAAAGATGTCTTGTGTCTTCATCCCAGATATCAGTTCTCACTCTTCATGAGAAGACCCCAGGGAAGCAGGGTAGGAGTCACTAGGTGGATAGTTGGGCAAAAGACTCAGGGTAAGCACCTTGGACAGCAGCACGTGACTTTGGTTTTGCCCAAGCTTGGATAAATAGCTAGGATATGACAAGAGCATAGGGAAGAAGGTGGTGGAAAGAGGCATAGCAGGCAGGGAAAAAAGCAGGGATCAAATTACAGAAGGTCCTGAGAGAATCGTTGGTTAATATCAACATGAAGGCAGCCTTATAGTTCTTGGTTCATACTTTTCTCCTACAACTTTGAAATTTATATTCCATTCATTTCATTTATATGCAGTGCACAAGAGGTATTTCTGAGCTGTGCATGGTGGCATACACCTGCACATTGGGAGGTAAAAGCAGAAAGATTTCTGGTTCAAGGTCAGCCTCAGTTACATAGTGAGACTCTGTCCCAAAAACATAAGAAGAAAATTTATAAATGGGATAAAGAAGTAGCTCCATGTTAGATGGATTGCTTAGTTTTCAACATTGGAAAAACAACATGTTTTGCTCTCTTACATTCAGGATAGCTTTGGCATCAGCTTGGGACAGCTCATGGACAAAAACACAAGCTCCATTGGACCAGGCAGAGAAGAGGGCCCAGGCTGCTTTCACCCAACCAGTGTCTGTCGTGTTCCAGAAGATGTCAGATTCAGTCAAGGTCACCCATCTCCTGCCAAAAATTAGAGAGAGTCAGATTAATCTTTAAAAAGGGATACAATGTCAATATCATCTTATTTGAAGCCCTGATCAAAGTGGGTGTTTATTTAAGCTTGTAAGTCTACAAAAGATCCATCTTAAGATCCATCAACTATTATCTCAAATAACATTTATTAAACATCGTCTCCATATCTGTGATCTAGGATAAGGAGACAGAATTAAAACAACAGATTCCATGTTTTCAAGGAAGCCACCATCTAGTGAGAGCAATTTATAAGTAGATAAATAATCTCAATGTATTGTGATGAGGAAACTTTTCCTAGTCAACATTAATTTAACACTTAGTCTAGAATTAGCTTTAGGGATATAGAAGTGATAAGTCTTATTCATAGGGGCTTATAGATTAGTAAGTGTAAGTATCTCAGAAACTCTTAGAGAGAATCATTTAAGATTCAGAGGCGACTCAGTCCATAAAGTAACTGATTGCCTTGCAAGCATAAGAACCTGAGTTCGACCCCTACAACCCACATTTAAAAAAAAAAACAGGCATAATGATACACCCTTTTAATCCCAATGCTGAGGGGTGGAGACAGGGGCTCACTGGCCAGGCATTCTAGCCCCAGGCCAATGAGATACCTTGTCTCAAAAAAGGTGGATGGAGTTCCTGAAGAATAATGACAGAGGTTGTCCTATGGCCTCTGCAAATACACATACACAGGTGCCTACACATCTAAGCACATGTCTGCCCATATGAACATGACTATTAACACACAAAGTGTTAAAATCAGAACCTTGTATGATTTCAGAGAGTATACACCTAACACAAAACAAGGCAAAGCTTATCTCAAAAAACAGTTACTGAGCATGTTTTATAATAGATCTCATGTTTCCATGGGATCCAGAATGAGGGTGGATATGTGTCTGAAATGATTTGTGGGGAGATGACACCTGAGTTCGTAACTTCCATGATGCATAGGAAACACAGAGGTGAGGCAGAGGAGGAGCGTTGTAGAAAAGGGAAACAGTGCCTACAAGCCTGGAAGACAGTCACGTCACTAAACCCTCTCCTGGCCCTCCTCCTCATGGATAGCTCCTTGTAAATCCACTTTGGTCCATCCCTTGGCTGCAGAAATGCCTGGATGCTCAGTCCTGAGTCTCTCTTCTCTTTTCAAATCTCACCCAGATTCACGGTACTAAACATACAGAGTCAAATTCCTATTCAATGTCTCTGCTTTAAGTTGCAGGGGGAAGCATGAACAGACTGGCAGAGTTTATAATGCCAGGAGATAACTCTTGGCTTTCTCCCTCCTGCATAGCTCATTCCAGTTTCCTTTCTATCATTTTGGGGGAGTACAGGCCACACAACTTAGATTTATTGTTAGCATTCATTCTCTTTCTCTTTTTCTTTCCATATTAAATTGTCATCAAATCTCATTAGGTGTATGTTTAAAATACACCCAGAATCTTGTCTCCCTTTTTTTCTTTACCTCTAAAAATGTCTGGTACCTTTTACTAATCCTTTGCTGTATCTCTTATCCCTTACTGCTTATTATTAACCCCCAATCTTGAGTGAGCCTTAAAAATCATATCATAACACTCCTCTGTTCAAAAGATCCAGTGTTTCTAAAATTAAAAAAACATTGTCACATTGTTGAGCAATTCTGTTCCTATCAGATATCCAATTGAATTAACAGTGGGGACTTGAATAAGATATTTATAAACCAATATTCATAGCAACATGATTGACAGTAGACATACTGTAAAAGAAATTCATCTATCTGTGGATGAATGGACCTAAAACACATGCTGTATACAATGAATGTTTTTCATCCATGAAAATTGAGGAAATATTACCATATGAGGACATTGTACTAAGTGAACAAAGCTAGATTTTAGAATTGCATCCTACTACTCACAAGAGGTACCTAAAGTAATCAAATCTGTAGAGATGGAAAGTAGACTAGAGGTTCCCAGGGGAAAGGATGATGTCGGGGAATCATGTAGTGGCTGTAGAGCCTCTGTTTGTAAGTGAATGTTGGCGACAGCTATGCAATCATGAGTGAACTTAATATCATTGGATAATACACTTAAAATGGCTAAAATAGTAAAGTTTTATAGAAATTTTTGATTGTTTTGACCATAAATAAGTGATAAATGTTTGACAATATGGACCGGTTTTGTCCATGATTTAAGCATTATGCAAATATGCTTGTATTGAATGATACCCTATAATTAAGCACAAGTTTTGCATATCAGTTAAGCATATTTAAAGAAAGATGGTAAACTTTATGTTTTGTATATCTTGTTAGGAGTTGCAAAAACTCTAACAGCTTTTCATTTTAGAATAAAGCTATAGCCTTCATGACCCTCCCTGACTCTCTCTCTCTCTCGTTGCTCTCTGACCTCAGTCTCTGTCTCTTCCTTTTCACACACTCACTCCCCACTGCTCAATCACCCACTCTCTGCTCTGAGGCCCTTTAAGACAAGCTGTCCTGGTACCTTCCACTGGCCACAAAACCAAGTCCATAGCTGCACTGGGAGTGCTCCACCATCTTGGGGGCCCCGGTGGTTCCACTGGTGAAGTAGATCATTGATTGGTCACTACTCTTGGTCCTCATGCACTTGTGTTCTGCAGATGCATCTCTGAAAACACAGAAATACTGTGTGATATTGATGTCATCAAAAATAAAGAATAGTGCTAAAATATTTATAATATAGATGAAATGACTGCCATTCCAACAAACCACCCCCACCTCAACTCCTATTAGTTTACAACTATTTTCTAAAGATTTACCCAAATTTGAGGGTAGAGATTTGGATACATTTAAAAGTTTTGTGATTAGAAGAAGTAGCTTGCTCATGGTTTTCAATTCTGGAAATATTTTGGGATCTCCAAGTTAGTTCTGTAAAGAATTCCTTTTTTGTGTGTTCTACTTAGACAAAGTCAGAATATAGATTTTTTTCTTTTTTGTTTTGTTTATCTTTATTGCCCAAAACTAGATACACTGATTGAGTAAATATTGTGCCTATATTCCCTTTTTCCTCTCTCCTGTCCCCAGTCCACTGGGTATCCTCCTCGGTGGGCACACTGGATCAATCCATGTGGCAAGGGGTTATGGATAGCACAGGAGGCAACAAGGTTGCTCCCCCTTTATGAGTTGTAGCTGAGGGGGGGTAATGTTTCTGGGTAATCTCTCCCACCATGGCTACTATAATCTTTCCGCCTCCTCGTCCGCTCAGTTCCCGGAGTCATGGAGGGTGAGTTTTAAATCTGTTTCATTGTTGCTGTTGTGACCTTCAGAGTCTCTGTGCGTCCATTTTAAGTTGTGTTGGAAGTCCTTGGAGTCTCTCTCACTGACTTAACCTGGGATGACTGATTGGCTGTGTTTATTAGGTCTCTTTCTTGCCCCACCACTGTCTCAAGTGTTTCACTTGGGGCCTACACGAATATAGATATTTTTAAATATTCTCAAGCAATTTTAATGACAACTTATTAAGAATAGATCTAGGGAAACCTGGCAGGTCATCAAAATCAAATGGGCTGATTCTTAGAGATACGGATTCCCAGGATCTTTGTGATGATGTGTCTGACTAAGTAAGTCATATGCTGTATTTAAATGCATCTGTATTTAAAACACCCAGACACATCTGGTCTATAAGTTAGACATTCATCACTCAAGAGTGCAGGCCTCAAGGGGCCTGTTCTAGATTCTGGCTTCTTTGTTTTGTATTGTTTTTTATTTTCTTTGAGATAGGGTCTGCCTATGTAGCCCAGGATGGCCTTAAACTTGTAATCCTCTTGCCTCTGTCCTAGAACTCCAGGCATGTGCCACCATGCATGGCCTTGAATCAGAGCAAAATCTCAAACTCATAGTTAAATGTCTGCCAGGTCTTTGTTACAGGAAAAAAGGGGACTTTGACCCCTTCATAACACTGATTTTGTGTCTGTGATGGTTAATATCGATGGTCAACTTGACTGGGTTAGGAAACAACTAAGAGGTACACCTCTAGACCAATTCATGAGGCATTTTAAGGAAGGATTAGCTGAGGGAGGATGACACTCCCTCCTTTCAGCAGGAGCCAGATAGAAAACATTTTGAGGAAAAAGCAGTACTGTTTTTGTCCCCACCCTCTGCTCCTTGGTAATGAGCACATCTACCCTGTTGTTGCAATCCTTTGCTGACATTGGAACCCAGCGACTTTATCCTTCCAAGGTGGACTGAAAGCCAGTGGCTTTCCAGGTCTTCAGCACCAGATGGGAACCTTGAGGACTGAGCAGCTTCCTGGGTTCTCTGAGGCTCCAATCTACAGGCCGCCATTGCTGGACTGCCCAGCTCATATCATGTAAGTCCATCCAGGAAATCCTTTCATAATATACATTAATTCTATTGCCTCTTTTCCTTAAGAGGACTCTGACTAAAACATACATTTTGCATATTGGGTGATTCCCTTCACTTTTCCAAGCCTGCTTCACCCCTGTCAGAAATCTAACTGCCCTTCATAGAGTTTCTTTCAAGAATTAAATGAGGTGATACCTTATTCACTACAATGTTATAAGCACCAAGCAAGTTCATTTTATTGTTATCCTCCTGGAGATCCCCAACCTACTGCATTAGTTCCTGAAAGTTCATCCAGCCTGGACGACTTCTGTCTGACACCAGCAGCTTGGTTTGGAGGGCAGGGCAGTCGGCACTAATGGCATCCACTTTCGGAGCTAAGGAGTCACTGGTAACAATAGACTTGGCCCTGGATGCCTGCAGGCGGTACTTGAGGTCCTTCTCTGTCAGCTGGGTGACACCCGGAATCATGACGACACCTGATGTCACATAGAGAGGAGAAGTTGGCTTAGATACGGAAGATGATTGTACAGGTTAAAGAGGATTGGAATGCCTGAGCTGAAAGAGGGAACCATATGATGATAATGAAATCCAGAAAATCCATACGAAGCCTTTACAGATGGTAAGAACTTTACATATATTCTTAAATCTACTTCTCACAACCATGGGAAACAAATGCTGTTATGATAACCGCTTTACAGACTTAGGCCTTTATGCTTTGACTGAACTGAATGCCTTGCCCAAGAGCTCACAGCTAATATGCAGTAAATCTAGAATCATGGAGTCAAGAGAGGCTAAATTTCTCTGTGATCTTTTTTAAATAATTCATTTATTTTTCCAAGGAGAGAGAGAGAGTGAGTGAGTAAGTGAGTGAGTGAGAGGGAGAGAATGGGCACACCAGGGCTTCCAGCCACTGCAAACAAACTCCAGATGTATGCACCACTTTGTGCATCTGGATTTACATGGGGAATTGAATCCAGGTCATTAGGCTTTGTTGGCAAGCACATGAACCACTGAGCAATCTCTCCAGCTGGGATTACAAGCATCTACCACCCTGCCCAACTTTTGTTTTCAAGCTTATAAGGCAACAATTTACTGACTAAGCTGTCTCCCCAGCCCTGGGATGTGGTTTTAAGTTATTTTGTTTGGATATCAAAGAAATGGGTGAACTTAGAATAGAAGAAAATGAAAATTGATAACAAAAATGAACAAACACTCCAAAGGGAAACATTGATCATGCAAAACTCTTACTTAACACAATGTGCCACATAGCAGCTGCTCAAGAAAAGTGAATGGCTCCTTGCACTTTGGCCTTATTAAGTGGATCTGTTTGTGCTTATTGGGCAAAAGGAGAAGTGAACCACATGAGATTTATGTGACTACCTCTACAAAACCTTGTGGCAACCACAAAGTCCTGGCAGGTCATGCCAGCTTGATCTGAAAGTACTCAGGAACTGTGACTTCTGTGTTCACTGACCTGTGCGCATACAAGCCACACTGATCAGCCACCACTCTGGGAGGCGTGGGAGCACCAGCATCATTCTGTCCCCGGGTCGCAGGCCACACACACCCTCCAGGATATTGGCTGCTTTTCTGGACTGCTTGCCCAGCTCCTCAAAAGTCCACTTGACCTCTGCTCCTGTGTCATTCACCCACCAGAATGCAGGATTTGGGGGCCGGTGCCCAGCCTAGATGGTGGTGCAGGCAGGAAAAAAATAGAAGCTATTTGTTGATTTTTTTTTTACTTGTTTGTTTTTTTTAAATATTTTATTTTTTATTTATTCATTTTCAAGGAGAGAGAGAGAGAGAGAGCACTAGAGCCACCACTTTGTGGGTCAGCTTATGTGGGTCCTGGGGAATTGAACCCAGGGCCTTAGGCACTGGAGGCAAGTGCCTTAACTGTTGAGCCATCTCTCCAGCCCTGTTTTTTTGTACAATAGTTACTACATTGAATGTGGTCATAAAATTCAAAAATCAAGATGATGGGCTGTAGATGTGGCTCAGTTAGTAGACTACTTGCCTTGCATGAGTAAAGCCGTGGGTTCCACTCCCAGCACAGCATAAACCAGGCATGGTGTAATTCCAGCACTCAGAGGCGGAATCAGGAGAATCAGAAGTTCAATGTTATCATTAGCTAGATAGTAAGTTTGAGGCCAGCCTGGGCTACATGAGACCCTGTTTCATAAAACCAACCAACCAATAAACAAGCAAAAACCAAATATCAAGGTGAAAAGGAAAGATGTACATTAAGAAGGCTTGCTTTCCTTGTGCTACAATGAATAACCAGTTATACTAATTGACTAATTGCTTGCATATTCTTCTAGTGTTTTTGTTTTGTTTTGTTTTGGTTTGGTTTTTCGAGGTAGGGTCTCACTCTAGGTCAGGTTGACCTGGAATTCACTCGGCCTCCCAAGTGCTGGGATTAAAGGGAGTGTGCCACCACACCTGGCTTTCTTCTAGTGTTTTTTTTTTTTTTAGGCAAATGTAAAATGTATTTTCCATATGAACTTTTTCCTGCATGTGTATGTGTGCATGCATATGTGTGAGTGTGGAGATCTGAGATCAGCAATGGATAACTTTCTCAGCTGCTCACCTTATTTTTTAAGACAAAGCCTCTCATTGAACCCAGAGCTCACTGATTCAGCTAGGCTAGCTAGCTAGCAAGCCCTAGAAATCCTTCATCTTTGCCTCCCCAGTACTGGGATTACAGGCGTGGACCACCATACTGTCATTGTCATATTGAGGCTGGAGATCTGAATGCAGGTCCTCATGCCTGTGCAGCAAGCACTTTACCTGCTGAAGCACCTCCTCTCCCCTCAGTACCAACTTGTAATGTAAAAGGCAGCAGCATATGATGGACACTGTCCTGTGTTCCTTTCCTTTCAGATGAAAATATTATTCACTTACCTTAAAAATCACCACTGAAGAGTACATAGTTCAGTAGTCTTTAGTGTATGACACAAAGTTATGGAAAATCACCCCTGTCTGATTCCCAAACATTTGCATTATTCTAAAAGAAAATGCTACACAAATAACCAACTCTACCTGAGCTCTGACTTCTTGCTTGCTCAAAAGCTCAGTTACTCAGGGGTGAGGGCTCTAGGTTTCCCTAAGCATGTACAAAACCCTGGGGATGTGCATTTGCTAATTTTGAATGTTGCTCTTGAGATACCCAAGAATCTGATGAAGATTGTCAAAACTCCTACAGCCATCTCATTTCCATTTCTTTGTTTAGCTTTTTGATTAATTTATTAGCTTTTGGTTAATCTATTATTTTTCTCAACCTTATCCAGCACTTCATGTAATCACAAAGTTAAAATCTTTGCCTATGATTATTTTGACAAATGACTCCCTGGGAACAGACTTTTCTGATTGGTTAAGCTCTGAGCCATGCCAAATACAGATAGTGTCGCAAAGTCTTCCAAAGGACCACCAAATCGGGATAGTTCTTGGAAGTGAGGCCTTAAACACTCTGATTCCATTTACTCCTTCCATGGCTGTATGACTCCACTGGTAAGGAAGACTCTTGTTTGCCCAGGCTACCAGGGGAAATTAAAAATGCCACCTGGCTTGCTGTACTGACTGGCATCTATCCAGCTGATTCTTTTAATAACTCCTTCCTGTCTTGCCAAGGTCTCTGGGTAGTTTGCAGAGTTCTGAGAAAAAGTGGATTCACCGTTCGTCTAAGGTTTTTGTTGTCCATGTTATTGCTGCTTTTGTGAACACAGAACTTTTGAAAATCCTTAGTTTACTATTTTACTGACTTACTCTTTAATCATCATCATCATCACCACCACCACCACCATCATCATCCACATCAGTAGGAGAATTCCCCTAAGAATGTCCCAGAGGTCAGATATGGTGGCAAGCACCTGTCATCCCAGCTCACATTTAAGATTCCTAGCACTCATGTCAAAAGCTGATGGCAGTGGCCATCACCTGTAATAGCAGAGCTGGGGAAGTGGAAGTGGGAAGATCCCTGAGACTTGATGGCCAGCTAGTCTAGTCAAATCAGTGAGCTCCAGTTTCAATGAGAAACTGTCTCAAATAATAAGGTGTAGAGAGACTAGGCCATACACCCAATGTTGACCTGTGTGCCACATGCTCACATGTACACACATCTGCATACATACACGTACACATAAAAAATAAGAAAGAAAAAAAGCCCATCTCTCCTAATATGGCAAAAAGAGCTTATGTTTGCAGATAGTTAAGAATGGAGCATTTTAGTTCCAAGTCTTACATACAGGTCTCATTTAAAATTCACCAGGACTCTGATGAATGGCATATGCTATGATTCAATACAATACAGAAAGCTCAGGGCATTCACCCACGTTCATCTTTCAAGCATGTGGATGACCCTGCCCCTATGACTAAAAAGGCTGATTTTGAGTCTCATTCACCCTTACACAACCCTCATCAGTTTTCCCTATCCACCAGCAGTGTACTATAACTATATATACAGGCTATGCAATATCACTATGTCCACCAGCAGTGTACAATCACTATATCTACAGGGTGTGCAGTATCACTATGTTTACCATCAGTAGAATGAACCTCACCTTTTCTTTTAAACAAAGTTATGCAAAAGTAAGACAGGTAAACCCAGTCATGGTTGTAGCTAGCACTAGGGAGGCTGAGTAAAAGGATTGCCCTGAGTTCAAAGAGTGATTTTTGTTGTTGTTTTTTGAGGTAGGGTCTCACTCTAGCCCAGGCTGACATGGAATAGAAGGGAATTAAAGAAGGAATCACATGCAAATAGACAGGCTTTTCTTATTCAATTCTGTATCACTATGATCTGCGAAAACCTTGAGGCATCACTCTGACCTCTTTTTATTTAGAAAGGAAGTACATGAGAGTCAGAGAAATGTGAGAGACAGAGTGCAGCAAAACAAGACCTCTTCAACTTGGTCAGATAGATTGGGAGGAATCATGGTGGGACATAGCTGTCTTGTGGTGGGATTTGAACTCAAGACTGAGAGACACCATAAGACATGTAAAGTATTCATGACTCATCATAGCAGTTGGTCCTAATCCCCTCTACCCACACCAAGGCAAAACTTAGTTTGAATTGTATGAATTGCAAAGTTCACAGGTCAAAATGTCTAAATGTACCAATCTTAGAGTCTTGATACTATTTTCAGTGGCTGAGAGCGGCTTCAGATGTCAGGAGCTACAGCAGACAGGATGGGCCTCACCTTCTCCAGTTGACTCCACACATCCAGCACATCATGGGCAAAGTTGAAGTACTCAGGCACTGGCTGTCTCCCCAGGCTGATGGCTTCCCAGGTGGCCACAGCTTGAGAGACAGATAGAGGTGGTGACTGTCGATGAGCTGTGCAGACTCCCCGGGAGCTCCTCAGAGCCTGGAGGATCAGGGCTCTCAGCCATGGTCTCATGTTATTGGGTGCTGCCTCTTCCCTGTCACCACAGAAAAGAGACTGTAGTCTCCAATTCTAGATTTTGAGGTTGGAGAGAAGTCTGCAATCATCTCTGAAGGTGACACTATATCATACTGACTTGTGTCAGTTCTACTGTGTGACATTGGCCACTTCTCATCTCTGAATCTTAGGTCCATCCCTCCTGTCTCTCTCTACCTCAGGTCTCCATGCAGTCAGAGCCCACTCTCAAAATTAAGTCCTCCAGAAGGAACCATCAATTTCATTTATTTTGTTGTTGCATAATAATCTTTATATATTATTAATATATTTTTATAAAATAAATATATTTTATATATTTATATATTTCTGCATATATTTTTAATTGATGTATCATTATACATATATGTTATGAGACACTGATATTCAGCACATATATGTACTGGGCAATGATTAGATTAGTCAGCACTCCCATCACATCATGAGTCATCATTTCTTTGCATTAGAAAAACTGCAAACTCCTTCCTACCAGCTATTACCTTTAATATCCTTTGGGCCAACCCTTAATTAATTAATTAGCCTGACAGAGCTGAAAAATTCTCCCCACAGCGCTGTCTAGTAGAAATAAAACATGATCCACGAAATATATAAAACTTACCATTTTCTAGTACTTTCATGAAGGAAAGTAAAAAGAAGCATGAGACACTGGTTATCATATAGCATCCTTCTTAACCAAGTATATGGACAATATTATCTTTCCAACGTGACATCCCTATGAGAAGCAATCATGAAAGAGATACTTTGCACTATTGTACCAAGTCTGCAGTGGGCACGTCACCCACAAGCACATGTCATTTAGGACAGGAAGCCACAGGTGGGTGACAGCTTGGTACTCCAGTGCTCTTTTTGCTCAGAATTTTGAGAGTGGGTGACAGGAACCCCAGCCCCACCTGTGGAATGACACTGCACATTATCAGGATCCCAGATGCAGCCTGTGCATATTAAAGTTCCAGAAGCAATGTCTGAGGAGTTGCCCCCAGTTTCAGTCCCCTTGGCCAAGCTCTTCTTGGTGATAATAACAACAGAATGGGGCAATAAAATGTATCCAAACAAGAAAATCCCTTTTCAAATTACCATTTATGCAAGGCTTATTTGTGCACTGAGCACATTGAAAGATCAACAACTCTTCTATGTTGCAAATGTTATTTTCTCCATTTTGTAAATTAAAGACAAAGAAGTTTAGAGGGGGAAATTAACTTACAAGTCTCATTTCCCAGAAAAGTCTAGGTTAAGCATCTAGGGTGGCTACCAATTCTGGGCCTGGGTCCTCCAACCATCTCTCCCCAAGCCACCATCTCTCCTCAACCCAACATTTTTCTCAAGTCAGTACAAGCCTTTTTCCTTGGCCTCCGCCCTTTCATGGCAGCTGATCATCGTTACTTAACTGTCAAAGACTTCAGGGTGGATGACCGCTGTCCAATTACCTTGCTTTAAAATCCGGAATGTGCAAAAACCACCTAGGTTTTGTTCTGTGGAAAGGCAGAATTGAAAGCTTGTTTCTCTGTATCCTGGTGAAAGTTAGATGCTGACTCAGGCTCACTCAGGGGACTTTAGCCCCAAGCAGAGCCAGGAAAGGACTGGGCCAGAATCCAACAGGCGGGTACTTGGCTTCAACTTTCAACGGGTTAGAACAATCTGAACCAGTGAGAGTGGCTCCCTGCCAGCATTTCCTAGGCTCAGTGACGACTGTAAAATTAAACCACAGCCTGATATCTTCTTCCCCAGAACTGTTCTTGTGTTCCCTAGAATTCAAATGCACACCACGTATATACATACATAATACATACATACATACAAAAATTTAAAAAGCATTAAAAAGAAGTAAATAAGTTGTTTCCTGGAGTGAGGCAAAAGAGTAGGAAGTTGCTTAGTTGCTGCCAAGGTCATAAGAATTTGTTGAGACAATAAAATGGTTTGCATTTGGATGGGGGTCATGTCAGGACAGCTTTGAAAATTTATAAAAATAATAACAATAATTGTACAGTTCCTGTATAAAGCTATTAAAATAAATGAAAAGCTTTGTACAGCTCTCTGCTTCTCTCAGGGCCAAAGCTAAAGTGGTGACACCATCTTTTCTCCTCTCACCTTCTAGCCCATTCCTTCTCTGACTTTCAAGGTCTTGTTTGTTCTCTGAGGTTCTGCTGCATAATGGGCTGCTGGGAACTGTTTCTTTGAGAACAACAGCAGCAAAAAATGTCCTGGCTTGTAGCATCTGCAGTGACTGAAGTAGAGCTGTGGCCATAAACAGCATCGTGCTCCTTAAGGTCTGAAGTGCTTTCCAAGCTCCTGCTGGTTAATGTCCACCCCTGGCTTCCCCTTATAAGCTGGCCCCAACACAGTATGGCTTCCTGCCTGCACCTTGCTGGTGTCCCTTCCATTGCCTATCAGTCTTGCTGGGTATGCCACAGTGACCTTCCTAAGACTGGAACCCTCTCCCCTCGAGTTCCTTCTCTCTCTACTGCCTACTGGCTTTTCCTCCTCAGCATTGACCACATCTGTCAGTGCATATGTTCATTTTGTTCTCTGTCACACTAGAACATAGATTCTATGGTGATGTGGATTTTGGATCTTCTGGGGCTGGGGAGAGAGCTCAGCAGGTAATAGCACTTGCCATGCAAGCATGAAGGACTAGGAGGGCCCAAGACACCTGAGTTTGATCTCAGCATCCATGTAATAAGCTGGCATGACCGTGCATGCCTGTAATTCCAGTCCTGTGGAGATTGGAAGAGTTACTGGAGCTTACCGATCAGCCAACCTGACTGACAATGGCAGCTCCAGCTTCAGTGAGAGACTCCCTCTCGAGGAAATCACACAGAAGACAGAGGAGGACCCCCAATGTACTCCTCTGCTTTCCACACACATGCACACTGACACATGCATCTGCACATACATGTACACACACATACTCTCCACACCACACATACTACACACACATGCCAAAGATACATGGATCTTCTGTCCTTCAAGGTCTGTGCTAAGAACAGTGCTGGCCACATTGGAAGAGTTCAATAAGTATTGGTTGAGTCCAGAAATAGCAAAAATTTATATTTATTCAACATATTTTTATATTCCAGATATATGCTGAGACTTTCCATGAGTAACAGGTATAAACTGATTTATGATATTTGGGGTGCAAAGGGTGCATGTGTTTTGAGTTTTGGGTTTTTTTTTCTTGTAGTTGCTTATATTCTCTAATCAACCCTAACCTAACAAGGTTTCCAATCACCAGAATACAGGAACCTCAGATTGATTTTGTCTACAGAACATCTTCCTATCACTAGAATTGAGACCCTGTGCTCAATTCTAGGGTTTAGAGTTTGTGTAGAGAGGAAACTCATGAATCATGTCAACTTTATGTCTGTCATTGGATCGTGTTCCTCTGTAACTCTGTCTCATTTCCTAGCTGGATTCAGACTGGCCCATTTTCACATGGACAGCTTCTCTCCCTCTTCATCAGAATGAGGAAGATCCTTTACTGGGCCCTTGGAAATTTCCTCTCCAAATTTACAGGCAATTATAAGGATGATCTTCACTTTCAGGCACATGGACCAATGTTCAAGCATTCTAATCTCAATATCCTTAGCCTCCATCAGTGTTTGACAAAAGTTGGAAGCAGAGAGCTGAAAACTGTACTCTGACCATAGTGATAAACAAATAACATTAATAGCTTATAATTTATTCACCCAACAAATATTTATTAGGTACCTATGTATACTAGGCAAAGGAAGTTATGTGCAACTTAAAAGGCAATTAATGCCTCAGATGGGATGAGTTGTCATCATTTTAAATAGAGGGTTGAGGAAAGGACCAACTTGGAAAGTGACATTTCAGCAAAGAGTTAAAGGATCCAAGAGAAAAACTAACTCTTGGGTATTTTTGAGTGACAAGTTTCCTGGCAGAGGATACCATACGTGCAAAGGTCCTGAGGTAAAGAACATGGCTGCATGGCTGGAGCAGAGTCAAAAAAAGGGTATCAAGGAGGCCGGAGGTACAGCTCAGTGTTAGAGTGCTTGTTAATATGTGCAAAGTATGTGGGAGGTTTGATCGGCAGCACTGCCAGGAAAGGCAAGGGGAGGGTAAGGGCAAGGAAGAGGAGGGAGAGAAGGGGGGAGAAGAAGAAAAGAAGGCAGTGGGGAAGATAGGAGAAGGTTTTGCTGCCTTCCAGACAGTTACTCATTTTACACATATCAGTGTGTTTAACCTTTACCGCCCTCAAGAAGTTACATGCCATTGAACAATAAGAAATAATGTCTCAGAAAGAGTAACTAGCAAGTTTAAGGCTACACTGATCAGGACAGTGCTGGGACTCAAACTCCAACTCACAGGTACCCAGCAGCCTGCCTTCATTTTCCCTTCTGATCCTTACATAAACACTGGCCCCTGATGTTCATGGGAAGTGCTCTCAGCAGGGGCTGCTAGGCAAGGCCTTGCTTATTCAACAATGATCCATTCTTCTCCAGCTCTCCTGCTCCTCCCCCTCCCCCTCCAGAACCTCAGAACTCAGAACACTGCATTTGAGGCAGCTGTGGCTTGCTGTGCCCAAGAAGTCACTACATTTCTACCCCTGAATTTCTTCAGGACACCCATCTACAGATAGGTCCTACTCTCCTCACAAGGGGAAGCCTGGAGCCTGCTTCCTCCTGAAGGGCTTCAGAGGCCTGAGTGGCCCCACAACCCTGAGAATAACCCAGCTTTTGGCAGGTATGAGTGTGGCGAAATATGACCTCTCTGATTGATAGACACTACCTGAATGGATGCTTCTCTTCTGCTGTGTCATAAATTTAAGATGCCATAATCACATGAAGGACTAATGCAGAGGCTTTCAAAAATGATTCCCAACCTAACTCTGCCCCAGTCTATTAAATTAGGAACCTATTGGGCTTGGACTTAAATATCAGCATTTTGAAACATTCCCTCAAGATAGTCTAATGTATAGTTGTGGTTGAAAAAACACTGAAATGGGCCATGAGTTTTTGTGGGAATTAAATTCATTCATTCATCCATCAAACATTCACTTGACTCTAAATTAGGTCCAGGCATTATTCTAGGAGGTGGAGAAATAGTTATAAACAATGATATGCCTTTGTATTTAAAATTTAAATATCCAGGGAAGGTGGTGTATACTTATGATCCCAGAAGTCAACAGATCAAGGAAGGAAGATCATGAGTTCAAGATGAGCTGGGGATCCATAGTGAGTTCTAGGTCAGCCGCAGCCACTTAGAAAGACCATTTTTTAAAAAAAGTTAAAACACAAGGTACAAAAAAGCCTCTGAAATTAAATATGTAGCAAATACTGGTGATATGGCAGAGTAGAAGTGGGAGGGGCCATATGGACTGGGAAAGACCTTTGGAGAAGCTGGTATCTGAGCTGGGGTGGCTCCTGTTGACCATGGGTAAGTGCTCAGCAGATGCTACTCAGCAGGGACCTGAAGGTTCAGAATTGCTGGAAGAGGTGAGATTAAAATGGTGTAGGCAGAAGTAAAGGTCCGAGTCAGGGGAAGAGATGAAGAGAGATGAAGGAGAGAAGATATAAGGACAGAGCCCAGAGCCAGTGGACCTGATAGAGCTATGGGGAAGGCTTGGAAGGTGCCAGATGGCAGGCCACTGGAACCTCCCAATAAGAAGAGCTCCTTGGTGTACTGCATGTTTCAACTGGAGCTCTCTAATGCTACCTAATGCTGTCCAGGGATGAATAGAAGCAATGAGGGAGCAGTCAGGAATCCTAGAATGGTCTGGTTAGAAGAAATTCCACTGAGACCCTGTGGCTGGGAAATGGGGTCTCAGTGGAATGCTGGTGGACACAATGCTATGTGCCTCACACACACTGCTGGCTTGCAACATACTCCTGCATATTAGCTATTTTCACTAATGAGGGTTTCCATCTCTGTCTCTTTCCCCTCTATTGGGGACTAATGTTCAAATTGAACTTAGAATTAGGACTGGGTAGTGCCCAGATGAAGGGGCACCAGAGGGGCCACAGAGGATGCTGGGCATGAGAGAGAGAGTGAGGTGAAGAGAGAATGAAGTCCACATTCAGGAACACTAGTGGCAGAGTGCACAATGCCAGGGCTGAACCAGATTGGGGTACAGAGCTTGAGGGCACCCCAGAGATTATGCAAAGCTGAACCTGGGCTTTAGGGAGGGTCTCAAGAGAAAGATCAAAAGGGGTAGGAGGTGATGGTTGGGAAGAGGATTGTTTCTCTTCCACCCCTGGAAATTCAAGTAGATCACTTTTTTGTTGGCTTTAGCCAAATGTTTCCTGAATGAAACTTTCTTTATCGGTTTGTTTCTTAAATGGAATGATTAAAAATATTTTTTATTTGCAAGACAGAGAGAGAGAGAGAGAGAAAGAGAGAGAGAGCACACAGGCACACCAGGCACCAGGGTCTCTTACAGTTGCTTTTACTAGGAAATTGAACCCTGGGTTAGCAGGGTTCAATTTCCTGCTAACAAGCCCCTCTAACTGCTGAGTCATTTTCCCAGCTCCATGAATGAAGCTTTTTACCATCACCCTGTTTAAAAACCCTTTCCTTTCCCCATCACATTCCAACCTGCCCTATCTGCTTTCCCCTTCACCATTTGCCTGTATCTGACACACTATCATTCCTGCTTGTCTCATCCACTTGTTTTCCACTACAATCAAAATGCAAGTTACATACTTCTAACACATAATAGCACAGAGGAGACATTCCCATTGCAGAAAGAAAGCATAACAAGGAGAGACTGAGGAATGCAAAATGAATAACTAGCAGACAAACATCAAACATCTGAAAGTTCTAATTCTAACATTTACAACTAGTGATAATGTCTCAGGGTTCCAATTTCACCCCTTCATTTAGGCTACTCACAGTCAGGGGAAAAAACTCCATCTCAAGAGGGAAGCTATCCTTGGATGCCACCTTATAGTTCTCTCATCTCTAAACTCCCTGGATCTCCATTGAAAGCCATGGTTCATCTCCATAGCTCATAAAATGGCCTTACTGGGCCTCCATACGGGGATTTCAACCCTGCTTCACATTTTTGCATTGTAGTGGCTCCTGGAACCATGCACACTTCATGACCCACTTCCTTGCATTTTTCATGTTTCCAAAACCAGTGCCAGGTGGGTAGCATAACCTAATTTGTAAATCCAGGGGCAAATTTGAAGAGCAGGAAACTCCATCACATCTTCCTTCAAGCCCCTCCTTTCAAATGAAATTGCATTCCTACTAGCTTTAACCTTCCAGGGCATCTTTTCCATTGTCCCAATGCAAAACAGTTGGCCCAGCTTTAATGGTGGTAATTCTCCTTAACAATTGTATCACAAGTCAGAAACTAGTCTCTGCCTATAACTGTAAACTTATTTCCTGTGACAACTGTACATCTTTTATATCTTTCTGTTATACATTTTCTGCCAAGCACATCAGCCATTACTTTTAAACTCAACTTTGCTCAAATTTTCAGGATATGGACAGAATGCCACAGTGTTTATACCAGAAGCCCAGTTCCAACAAAGTTCTCTCCTTCCCCTTTGAAAGTTCATAAGCCAAGCCTTCAGAGTCTACAATTCTCTCGGCATTTAGCACAAATATCTGAGGCTATGAGCCCATTTACATTCAAACAGCCACAAATCCAATTCAAAGAAAGTTAAAATTTATGAGACAATCAAGGCGATTGGCACACTACCTAACTGATGTACAAAGATGGTGTTATTCATTTCATTAAATATGATGACAATGGCGTTGTGGCTTCTATGTTCAGTTAGGAATTCATATTGAAATTTATGGGTGACATGTAGAATCTTTAAAATGGGCTTCACAGTAATTGAGAACACAGAATTTATCATAACACAAATGAAGTAATTTGGTCTTTGCAACAACTGAGCTCGAGGAATAAGTATCTTTGTGAGTGCATCATGCTATTCTCTTTAATTTTGCCTGTGTATAAAATTTCTCAAGATGTTAAAACAGTAGTGAAAACAAAATTACCTGGGGAACTTTTAAAATACATGTAGGTATTTGGGCTCTATCCTGAATTAATTCTGAATTTTGAACTGGGCTGAGATTGAATGCCAGTTATGCCCTTAAGACTCCTCAGAGCACTGTAGTATGTATCCAGAGTTAAGGAAAGAGAATCAAGTAGTCAACACTATGTATAATCTGATTGTATTTACATTTTAAAATGTATGTATAGGTATTTTTGACCTTAGTAAAGATTCATTCCAAACGAATAGCTTTCTTGGCAGCAGAATCATAGGAGAGATTTTTATTTTCCACTTGACATTTTGTGATGTTTTTGCTGCTTAAAACAAAGTCTCATTATATACCCCAAGCTAGCTCTTACCTTGAAATCCTCCTACTTCACCCTCCTTAGTGCTGGGAATCCAGACCTGTGCCATCACACCTGGCTTGGCTTATTTTTATTTGTATTGTTTAGAGCATTGTTATGACTTTGTTTTATGTGTGTGTATGTGTATGTGCATTCACATGTGTGCACATGCATGTGGAGGCCAGAGGACAATCTCAGGTGTCATCTTCAGGAACCAGTATCCACTGTCCTTTGAGACAGGGTCTCTTATTGGCTTGGAGCTCTCCACTTAGATTAGACTGACTAGCCAGCAAGCTCCAGGAATCTCTGTTTCCATCTCTCCAGCTCTGGAGTTAAAAGTGTGTACCACCATGCCTGACTTTTTTTTTTTTTTTTACAACAATATTGGGTATTGAATTTAGGTCCTCATGCTTGTGAGACAAGCACTGTACTGACTGAACTAGCCCCTCAGCCCCTGATTATGAATTTTAAAAAAGAAAATATTTACACCTGAGAACATTTCAAAAGCCAAATGGGGTGCACTTCTAGGCAGTGAGCTTCCTGACGGGGCATCCAAGAGAGCATTTGAGAATCATAAAGCAGGAATATTGCTGTGTACAGGGGGTGCTGGGATTGGTTCAGAGGCTCACTCCTGGACTCTGGAATGGGATCCATTCTATGTAAAGATCTTACCTGGTGTCTGGGAAGCCTGCAGGCTCCTGTTTGATTTCCTGCCCTGGTAAATGGGTTGGACTGACTGTTCTAACCCCCCCCCCCATGCAGTCACCTCTGTGGATGCAATTGGCCCAATACTGTATCTCTTGTCCTGGGTCTGCTGCCAAGTTGTGAACATCGCTGCCAAGCAGTGATTAGTGATACCACATTCCTAACAGGCAGGAGAAGGGGAGAGCACAATAAGGATGCCTTATCCACTACCTGCTTTGTTTGAAGTCTGTTTCTCTGCTGCCCCCTACAGGACAGCCATGATATTGTTCTGGATACCCCTGCTGCTAGGGGCTGCTGGTGTCTCTGTGGTCTTTGGCTCACCAGAGGAGGAGATAAGCAGTCCCAACATCAACATTTCCCAGCATGTGCACATCCTGGAGGAACAGAACCTGATGGTGCTGACTCCCACAGGCCTGACACAGATGCTGAATCAGACACGCTTCCTCATGGTGCTTTTCCGTGAGTATTTTGCTCTGGGAGTGATGAGGGGCAATACAGGCCTTCTTGCTTCTGAGGGACGAAGGAGGTGCATATATTGTTAAATGCATGGACACATTATTAATTTAATAATGTCTTATAAAATACACACTATAGTATATACATCATATAAAATGTAAAAGCATATATTTAGAATACAATATTACAAATTATATACACATGGCACACACATATATGTAAAGTTATCCTGTTTCCCTGTGGGAATATCAAGGTACAGGGATATTAAACCAATCGCCAATGATAGGCTGCCACTTTAATCTTGGGTTTGTGTTATAGTTTGAAAAGAAATGCCTCCTGCTCCCCCATGGACTCATATGTTCTAAGATGTCGTGCTATTTTTCTATTTCTCCCTTTTGGAATGGGATGTTTTTTTCCCCTGTGATTGCATGTTGGAACCACTAACTTTCTTTTTCAATTTAACAGGGGTTCACAACAAACAGTTTGCCTTGAGTATCAGATGAGACTTTGAACATGGACCTTATTTTTAAAAACATTTTTATTGATGTATTAGTGATGAGAGAGAGAGAGAGAGCAAAAATGGGAAGGAGAGAAAGTGAGAGAAAGATCATGAGTGTGTGTGTGTGTGTGTGTGTGTGTGTGTGTGTGTGTGTGTGTGTGGTCTTGTTTCTGCAAACAAATTCCAGATGCAGGTGCCACTTTGTGCATCTGGCTTTATGTGAGAACTGGGGAATCAAAACTGGACAGCCAGGCTTTGCAAATGCCTTTAACCACTGAGACACCTCTCTAGCTTTGAACTTGGAATTTAGAATAGTACTTGAACTGGTAAGACTGGAATTTTGGAGATGGAACTGAACAGAGTGGCCATCACTGACAGATGGCCACGGGTGGAATGACATCTGTATGATACATTCCCACAGGCTCATGCCCTGTACACCTAGTCTCCAGTTGGTAGTGCTATTTTGGGAGTTTTAGAAACTTTAGGAGATGGGGCCTACTTGGAGGGAGTTATTCACAGCCAAGCGTGAGATGTGTTCAGTTCCTGGAATACATCTAGAGAGCAATGCAGGATGGCAGTGTTGAGCAAGCTCTCGAGAAAGGAATTTTAGACCTCCTCTTCTGGCTGGGTTTCACATGCCTATTTCTGGTGTTCAGGCTGTTGTTGGTCTATGTATCAGCTGACAATTTGGGGAAGAGAACATGCTTCCTTTTACAGAGCCACTGGCACCATGCTAACCCTGGGGCCAGACAGCTTGGGATTTTTATAATGGTTGTCAATTGTTAGACCCACTGTGTGCCAGCTACTGTCCCGAGCACTTCATCAAGTGCTGAGTGACTTGATCCTTATAACTCAGTCCCCATCCTTCTTTGCCTGTGGTGCCTAGATACACACAGCACATCCACTTTGTGTTAGGACTGGGAATTCTTGGTAATCATGCAGAACTGCTCTGCCTGGCTGAAACCCAAACACTGACCTCATACAGTGTAGGTCAGGTTGCCTGTGGAATTACAAGCTGATGCTTTGCATAGGTTAAACATCTGAACCATTTTCTTTTTTTCGAGGTAGGGCCTCACTGTAGCCCAGGCTGACCTGGGATTCACTATGTAGTCTCAGGGTGGCCTTGAACTCATGGCAATCCTCCTACCTCTGCCTCCCGAGTGCTGGGATTAAAGGTGTGTGCCACCACGCCTGGCTTTTCTTTCTCTTCTTTGCTGTGGCCCTAACCTGAATCCTGGACCCTTGATGGAAGCAGTGTACAGGGACACATTTAGTACAACATGACACAATATTGAACATATCTATCCTTCAAAAATGATGCTGTAGGTGGTTAAGGCTCAGGAAAGGAGTATCTACATAAGAAAGCGAAGCTTTGTGCAGTGATGGCTGTTTTAATAATGCCAGAAGGCCAAGTTTGTCTTTCTTTTTTCCTTTGCATTGCTGGGGACAGACCCACTGCGGTGGTTTGAATGTGAATGTATGTCCCCCATACATCAGGGATTTGTGATTAAGGTTAAGCTTACTACTTAAGTCTCTAGCAGCCTGCACATGTGTGTGGAGGCCTGAAGTTGATGTTGAATGTCTTCCTCAATAACTTTGCATCTTGTTTACTGAGGCAGCAGAGTCTCTCACTTGAACCCAGACCTTCCCAGTTTAGCTAGTTTAGCAAGCCAGTTTCCCCCAGGGACTCACTGCCCTCTGCTGCTGCTGCTGGAGGTGTTGGTGATGTTGGAGGTGGTGGTGATGGAGGTGGTGATAATAGAGGTGGTGATGGTGGAGTTAGTGATAGAGGTGGTGGTGATGAAGGTGGTGATGGTAGAGGTGGTGGTGATAGAGGTGGTGGAGATGTAGGTGGTGGTGATGGAGGTAGATGATGAGGCGGTAGTGATGGAGGTGGTAATGGTGGAGGTAGTGATGACGGTGGTGGTGATAGTGATGGTGGTGATGGAGGTTGTGATGGAGGTGGTGGTGATGGAGGTGATGATGGTGGTAATGGAGGTGGTGATGGAGGTGGTGATGGTGATGGAGGTGGTGATGTTGGAGGTGGTGATGGTGGAGGTGGTGATGATGGAGGTGGTGGTGATGGTGATGGTGGTGATGGAGTTGGTGATGGTGGTGATGGAGGTGGTGGTGATTGAGGTGGTGGTGATATTGCAGATGGGGGTGGTGATGATGATGGTGTTGATGAAAGTGATGCTGCTGATAGTTGTCATGGGCACAACCCTAGCAGCAATGATGGTAATGGCCATTTATCAAGTTCATGTGTTCCATGTTCTATACTTGTTATCATTGTCCTCATCTGACCTAGGAAGCAAATATGTCTCCAAACCATGAGATTGTTTGCCTAGAGTCACACAACTGGCAAATGGAAAAGCGTGGATTTAAGACTAGTTCTGCCACCAAAACTGATCCTCAATCCAGTCTACAGCCCTGCATTGAATTTTGGGAGATTTGCTTATGCACCTGCTCATTTTTAAATATTTATTTAATGCTTGTTATGTCCCAGAAACATTCCTGGGATTGAGGATATTATGATTAACAAAAGAGATGAGCATCCTGTCTGTCATAGTCAGCCACATGCTGCTGGGATAAATCTTCAAACCAAGCAACAATTTGGGGGAGGAAAATATTTATTGAAACTACTGATTGAGGGGAAGTTCTGTAACAGTGAAAGAGGCTGGCCCTCTTTCATAGGTTGCAACCCTATCCCAGACTTAATGGCTTCCTGAGTCTCTTGAATTTCCTTCCTGCATGGCCCACTCAGGAAAGGATGTTTAGTTCTAGCTTCTTTGAGCTTCTTTACATCTTGCCCCCTACTGAGAGGCTGCCTTCCTGTAAACATCCTCAGAGACCCACCCAAGATAATTAAAAAGATGAAGTTGACAACAAAACCTAACCATCACACTGTCCATCCTGGAATGTACTTGTTTGAGAGGGCAGACAATGAAGAACAGATGCATAAATGAAGTGTGTGCTTTTTCTTATGTCCAAAAGTACTATGGAGAACAAAAGAGAGAAATGTGAGAGTGAAGAGTAGATGGAGGTGGGGACACACCCTCCATTTCAGATACCCCAGGGCTCTGGGCTCTGCGTGGAGTTTCACCACTTGAACAATCTTTCTCTTGCCCTGAGCTTCTGCACTTAGAAAGTCAGAAATCTTGAGCCCAGGAGACCTGGGAAAGGTCATAGCAGAGCAGCCAGCTATAGGCCAGTGCCTGCTGCTGGTGATGGATGGGGTATCCATGGCGGTGGTGGTGATAAAGCACATAGTGGAGAAGCATTGATCTATGGAGGAGGCAGAAAGTCTCCTCTTCCCATACACTCATTGGGAGTTTAATGAAAACCATCATTCACATTCAGATCTCATTTCTGAGCCAGTGTACTGACTGGCAATGGGGTGTATGCCAGCTGCTCTGAGTCCATGTCCTGTGCTGTGTTCTATAAAACACCTCTGTATGAGGTTTGGACCTGTCCACAGCCAGGTGGTCATCTGCACTTTCTCCAAATGCTCCATATGGTCAGGGTTTGGGAAAGATAGAATATTTTGGATTGAAATGGAATTAATGACCCCACCCCAACCCTGGCCTGTCTCAGAGGTGGGATAAAAGGAATCTGCAGTTTCACATTAATATCTGGAGAATGGAATGCAAACTGGGGGTCCTTCCATCTCCTCCCATTGAAGCCAGAAAGACCTGTCGGGGTTTTCAGTTTTCAGTCACAGCCCATACACCTCCTGCTCACTACCTGGCTCTGAGAACAGCAAAGGAATCCACAGCAACTGATCTCTCCTTAGAGGGTCAGGTCTCTTTGATGGCCCCTCCTCCAAGAAGGTAAGCTCAGGGGGGAGATGTGAGAACCCTAATATATCAGAGAAAATTCCCTACTCCATTTCAAGCTGCTTCATGGCAGTGGGAATGGATTTAGCCTGTCATCTCCAAGATATTCACCAGATGGCAGTCATGAGCTGCATCACTCGTTCCCTTAATTTCTGACCAAAGAAAATGTTAACAATATTATTAACAGTAGTAATTAAAATGTATTATGTCTTTACTATGAACCAGGTATGAAGCTGGGTGCTGTTACACACCTAACGGAAGTCAGGAAGCAGGAGGTCTGTAGCCATCTTGAGTGACTCCTGCTTGAAGCGCTGCTGCAGGGCCTTGGGCAAGGATGTGATTTTATTGGGCCTCAGTTTCTTCATCTTTCTTTACAATTGAGACGATAATGGGATCTATATCACAGAAGTAAATGGCTTGGGATATAATAATCAGTGTGGAAGGAACTGAGTGCTGAGTGTGTCTCATCCAACTCTGACAACCCCATGCAGAAAGCAAAGTAGAACTTGGGGGATTATGTTGCACAAGGGTACCTGTTTTGAATGTTCCTGAAGTCAAAGAACTTTGATATTCACCCCATAAATTGTCCTATTTTATAGCCCATCTATGCCTGATGTCACATTTCTTTCTCTTTCTTTTTCACATGTGCATGTGTGTACAAATGAAATGAGCCTTTATACTTGTGTGACAAGCTCTTTACCCAAAGTGCTATCTCCCCAGTTCCACATCTATGAAACCTTCTCCTTAGCAGTGACCACAAGCCAAACCAGAACTAAGCTGACAACAAACAAACAAACAAAACCCCACCCTATCCCAGGAAGTGAGGAGGGAGAAGAGGCATTGATTAGTCTATCTTCATATTGGATTTTTCAGATAACCCATCCTCGAAGCAGTCCAGGAAACTGGCTGATGAGCTGGGAAAAGCTGTGGAGATCTTTGGCAAGGGCAAGAATGGGCTGGGCTTTGGCAAAGTGGACATCACCGTGGAGAAGGAGCTTAAGCAAGAGTTTGACATCAAGAAGGCCCCGGACTTGAAGCTGTTCTTTGAGGGCAGTAGGTCAGAGCCCATCAGCTGCAAAGGTAATGTTTGAATTGATTCATGTTCATGGTGAGCCTTCTTGGTAGACCTCGGGTAGAGGGTGAAGGCTACAATCCACATGACCTCTCAGGGATCCAGGCTCTTTCCAACTTGTGGCTTCATCTTCCTTCAGGCCTGCTGTAATTACTGTCTAGTTGCTGGGACTAAGCACCCAACCAAAAGCAGCTGATGGGAGGAATGTTAATTATTTTGGCTTAGAGTCTCTAGGGGAAGCTTTATGATGGCAGGGAAAACATGGCATGAGCAGAGGGTGGACATCACTTCTGCCACAGCAAGTGGAAAACCACAGCAGGAGATTTAATCAAACTCTTGCAAAGGGGAGCTGGCTATAATACGGCTAAGCTCACCTCCAACAGCACACCTCCTCCAGCAAGCTTCACTTCCCAAATTGCCATCAGCAGAGGATCTAGCATTCACTACACACAAGTTTATTGGGGGGATATCTGATGCAAACCACCACAGGGCTTTAGAACTCTGTTGCAAGTATCCAGGTAGCAGTAAGATAAGGAAGTGGGGGCACCACTAGGAGGTGGTGTGCATGACTGGGAAGTGGCGAAAGCACTTTTCTGTGCAATCGACCAGAATTCTAATACATGTCCCCACTCGATTGCAAGAAAGGCTGAGAAATGAAGTTTGGTTCTGTGTCAGCAAGTAAAATGAGTTTCAATGAATTCTGTTCCCTCTACAATAGCTTCCTTCTCATGAATTCCAAGAGGTGCAAGGTGGGGCACATGGCCCATAAACTCCCATAGCAGAGTTTCAGTTTCTAGTTCTATTCCACTCCTTAGTCTTCTACTTTAGAGTGATTTAGCATCCCAGGCCACAGAGATACTGGTGCACCAAAATGGATACTGGGTGGTGATGAGACAGAACAGGTTTGTGATCGGGTGTGTCTGTCAGATGCTGTAACTCATAACATCATTCTCTTCATTTATTTGTTGATTCATCCATTCATCTATGTGGCACTACTTATTGAGAGCTTATCATGTGCCAAAAATTAAAAATATGTGTACTTATTAATGAGAGAGAGAGAGAGAGACAGAGAGAGAGAGAGAGAGAGAATGGGCATGCCAGGCCATCCAGCCACTGCTGACGAACTCCAGACACATCTGCCACCTTGTGCATCCAACTTTACCTGGGTATCTACCACCTTGTGCATCAGACTTTCCATAGGTACTGGGGAATTGAACCCAGGTCCTTAGTCTTTGCAGGCAAGTGCCTTAACTGCTGAGCTATCTCTCCAGCCCCCATGTGTCAAATTTTATCTTGAGGTTTAAGATGTTTGGAGAATTATGTACCTTGGTATGTCAAGTGGTTGATTTTAACTTATAAGAGCATATATATGACTGTGTAAATGGATTCAGCGTGAGTGGAGGTACATGAACCAAGGGGTGGACAGATGTGTGGAGTGCCACATGCATGCATGGGGGTAGATGTAACACAACTGATGAACATAAAAAGTCCCAGCACAGCACCTACTATGCCAGTAGAATGTCCTATTATTTACTTGCTTAATGACAGAGATACTGATAACTGAGTCTTTCACGGGTTCTATGGAACATTCTTCTTAGCAGTGCATACAATAAAATTGCAGGAGCTGAATAGGCCATGCTTTCCCAGTCTGTCTCTGGAGATGAGGAGAAGGAGCTTATGACAAGCCCCATGAAATGTTGCAAGGGATGGAGGATGCATTGCAGTTCTCAGAATTGACACAAGAGGGCACGAGAGGCATGGAACAGGCTGGCCTGGACCTGTGCTGCAAACAGCATCACAGTTATGTAACAGACTGGCCTGGCTTCTTTAACAGCATACCTCAGGGAGGAAGGTGCAAAGAGGGGAGGTGTGGCAGGAGAGAAGGGGATCTGTTTCCTAGGAATACTGACTGGTCCTCAACAATGGGATCCATTCATTCCAAGCAAGGAGGCCTTTGCATTGGTTTTGAGGAAGGCTGTGAAGAAATGACTAGTACTGGGTTCCTTTGCCCAGGTCCATCTGCTCATGGCTTAGGTGCTGTTGTCCTTCCCTCTTAAAGAACAGGAGGCAATCAGGTGAACATGTGGTAACTTCCACGCTGCATTTAAGGTTGGCAGGGAAGGTTCCCAAGGCCTTCTGAGGTCCCTTTATGGTGTCTATGTATATCTGAGATCTCTGCCATGCAGGAGGCTTCATCACCTCCTCCTGGAATTCTGCTCTGACTGCTGGGGGCAGGAAGCCTTTTCTCCATCGGTTGTCCACAGTACCCATGTTTCTCCCATCAAGACCTTACCTCCCATCCCAAGACTGTACTTGCTACTTGGCGTTGGGAAGGGACTGATCCCACTCCTATGCCTAGATCCTCCAAGGCAACACAGCCCTGTGTATCCGGATCTTCCTACCTGCCTTGGAAGTCGTCACTTCCTCTTGTCCAACCTCTTTCCTCATCTGTAAGATGGTGGGGTGTGGGGAGGAGGGCTTGTGACACCTCTGCCTGCCATGGCTGTTGGGAAGATGAGACTTGTGAGGCACAGGCCTGACACATTCCTGCAGCCATGTCTGAGCTCCCAGCACATATCACGTTTCACAAATGGCCCAGTGTAAGGAGGTCCTTGTACAGATGGAACAGTGAGGCCCAGAAAGGCAGAGAAACTTTGTCAGAGCACCTCACCTGGTAAGCAAGGGGCTAGTTAGGTCTTATGAGCCAGGAAATCCATCCCAGCTGCCCATTCTGTCACTCCAGTGAAAAAGCAGCTTTATGTACTGCATGGGCATGGCTGTGTTCCAATAAAGTTTTATTTATAAAATCAAACAGTCCCAGTAGGTATAGCATATTGAGATTTACTCTACATCATAGTGCACTTTAAATAAATAGCATGTTTGTTTTTATTTGCTTCTATCATCATTGTGCTTATCACTATTACCAAACTATTAATTTCTTTTTTGGCATATGTATGAGGACACACTTGCGGGAGGGGGAGTGCACAAGTATGTGCATGTATGTGGAGGTTGATGCCAGGTGTCTCACTCAATCTCTCTCCACATTATTATTTTTTTTTTTGAGACAGGGTCTCTCATTGAATCTGGAGCTCATGAATCTGCTAGACTACTTGGCTAGCAAATCCCAGGGATCCTCCTGTTTCTGCCTCCTCAGTGGTGGGACTATAGACACCTACCACCATGCCTGACTTTTACATGTGTGCTGGAAATTTACATCTCCCCAGCTTCAAACTATTAATTTTTTAACCTTAGCCCAATGTTGGAAACAATGTTCATAGTAGATTTCAAGTTTGAATGAGATGGGCATGGCTATGGAGGTAGGCATTGGTATGTAACAGCGTCTAGCTTCTGCTCAGCTTGCTCGTTCCCTCTTCTTCAGTATTGTTCCAAGCAGAGACAGTCAGATGCCAGGGTGGTCAGAGCTGGAACTTGAGACTCCTGGATTTTAGGACAGGCTCTGGCTATGGAACTTGAACAAGCCTGAGACCTGGGCTTGTAATTTCTCTTTTTCTAGACACAATGAATAATGTGCATTCCTCCTACTTGGCAGGACTCTTCTGGGGTCAGAGAGGAGATACTACTTTGTACACCTCCTACAGTGTGACTTCTATGAACCTTTCTCAAGGAGGAAGTGGGATTTAGTCCTTGGTCAAAGCCCAGTCCTGCCCTCCTCTAATTTCCAAGAACTGATGGTGAGAGACCTGTTCTTGCCCACCTCCCTGGAGAGTGGAGACTCCGATTGCCTCTAGGGCATTTGTTAATGATGCATTCACAGCTAGTGTGTGCCTGAAAATATGCAGCCAAGCTCTGGCCCCAGTCACTCATTAACATAGCATTCACACCTCATTTGTCACTGTGTCCTCTGGCTCATAGTCAAGGGCCAGGGGAGGCATAGTGCCCAGCAAGGGCAATGCCTGAGCTTTACGTACTCTGGAGTAAGCTGTCAGTCAAATTCTTAAGTACCTCAGTTCTACAGGATCCCAAACATACCAAGATGAAGCCCAGTCTTTCTGATGGTTCATTCCTTTCATTCAGTCATCCCGGAATGATTGGAGTACCTCATATGTGCCTGGCATTGTAAAGTTACTGGGAGCTTGCAATGAACAAGTTAACACAAACCATAGTAACAGTTTCCCAAAGTGATTGACTTAATGGAGAAAACAAAAGGTCCTGAGGCTGCAGAGGTGAGAGCTGAATAAGAAAGACCAGCACACAGACAAAAGAAAATTTTCACTTTGGTTCTAGTGACCTGAGGTTTCAATTTATTTGGAGGTTTGGTTTTTGCTTGTTTGCAGTTTTTTGAGACAGAGTGTTAGTGTATAGCCCAGGTTGTTCTCAAACTCTGCCTCAGCCTCCCTCGGGTTGAAATCATAAGCATGCACCTGTACACCCAGCTTCACATTGCTTTTAAGACATTCTTATAAGCACTTACTAAATTTGAGCATGGAACATGTTATGCCCAGAAGTTCTCCTCCTGGCCCAGGTGCCTAACAGAAATGGATTCATTGTGCTCCCAGAGACATGCACAGGAATTCACTGACTCTGACCCCAAATTGGAAACACCCCTGTGTCCATCAACAGAGAATATATAATGAAATTGTGAAATCCATGTTGCTCATGCTTAAAGACTAATGGATAAATCTCACAATGCAACACACCACAGGATTCCATTTATAGGAAGTTAGAAGCAGCCGAACAAATGTACGCTGTTAGCAGTTAGGATGGCGCTCACCCCTGGGTGAAGGGTGGGGAGGCCCAAATGGAGCATAGTGGGGACTTTTGAGGGGTTAACAATGTCTTGTTTCTTCATTTGGACGGCAGTTTTAGTGTGTGTTCACTTTTGTAAATGTAATAAAACTGCATTTTAATTTGTGTATCTTCCTGCAGATACAGATACTTAAATATAAGGTTTTGTGTGGATATGTGAGTGCAGGTGTGTGCATGGTCATGTGAGTGCAGGAATGTGCATGGTCATATTGGTGCAGGAATGTGCACAGTCATGTCGGTGCAGGTGGGTGCATGGTCATGTGGGTGCAGGTGTGTGCACGGTCATGTGGGTGCAGGTGCACATGTCAACATGAATTTGTGCATGTGAGGTCAAAGGACAACCTCAAAAAATATTCCTGAGGTGCCATCACCTCTTTTTTGAGACAGGATTCATCATTGGCCAGGAGCTCACTGAGTAGGCTAGGCTGGCCAGCCAGTGAGCCCGAGGGATTCTTCTAGCTCCGCATCCCCAGTGTTGGGATTACAGGTGCATACCACCATGCCTGGCTTTTTATATGGGAGTTAGGGCTTGAACTCAAGTCCTGATACTTGTAAGCCAAGGTTTATATTGATGTAGCCATCTCCTCAGCTCCTATTGTAAGTTTTCTTGAAATGTTCTTAGAAACTGTAAACAATGATACTGAAAGTAGAGCCCTTTCAGATAATTTGCCCTGTTGTAGGACCATCACACAGGCTGTTTGCTTTACCTGGGAGGCTTTCCCTCTCCTTGCTGCCTCCTTCTTGGTGGAGTCCTATGATTGTTCAGTTTTCATCTTCTACATCATTGCTAGGTTCACTACCTTTGTGCAGGCTCACAGAACTTTGCTTTCAAACACTGTCTTTGAGTGTGATGATATACTTGTTTATGTAATTAGTTGATGATTATCTTCTTCAACATAACAAAAGTTACAAAACACTGATAATGTGTTTGTTTCTGCTCACAGTTCTATCCTCAGGACCAGTCATAGCACTTAATAGAATAAGAACTCAATGCCCATTTGTTCAATAAATGAAGAAGTGAAGGAATAAATTAGTAAACAAATAAAGGTCTGTGGATGTATTCCAAAGTTGTTCATAACAAATATTGCTTTACCTTAAAAACTCATTGAAAATCTTCCATTTGATTCTACAGCAGACACTGACTCTGGGTCCGTGGGTTACTTAGGGGGTTGCAGCATGCATCAACTCCCTGTTCACCCATGGGAGCTGGGTGAGCAGTGGCTTGGAATAGCTGTGAGCCGAACGAGAGATGAGACTCTCGGGAGAACACGGCAGTGGGCAGTTCTCATTTTATTGGATAGATAGCAGTTGCTTATATAGAGAAAAGTCAGAGGTAGAAGCATGGGAAGCAAGGTCTGTGAGAGAATGGTGATGTCAGCAGAGGAAATGTAACCTTATTGTTTAGGTTTGTTATTTGCAGTTGGATTAAATTAGGCTTTGAACTGCTTGCTCTTATCTCAGGGGACAGCTGTGGCCTGCCTAGGGGCTGGAGTTTTCAGGATTGCTAAGATTTACAGGGGCTCTCGGACTTTGCCTCAACTTCCTTATCAGAAGGAGACTGTCCCAGAAGCCTGCCAGACTCAGCAGAACCCTACTTCCTCCATGCCCCATTAGCAGGGTACCACAACTGACATAAAACAATAGGTTATATCCCTTGCTGTCGTGTAAAATTGATGTTCTTAGGGAAGGCACATTCATTTGTCCATAGCCCTGTGCACACTTGGACACACCAATATGTCATCCTGACCAAGTGTCTGTGTCCTCATTTAGAAGCTAAAATGTCCATACTAGCCACCTCCCCAAGAAAAGAGAATCAGGATTCTTTGGCTTCAGAGAGTATTTGGGTCTTGGGTAGAGAACTGGAGTCACTGAGGGATAATGGATAGTCCCAAGGTTACAGAACTATCTGGCCATTGGATTTATATTTTTAAGCAATTGTTTCATTTTCCTGTCAGCCTTGGCATCTATCAGGAATGACTCCTCTTATGTCTCAGATCCACCTGATTGGCTGTTAGCAACCGGAGCATTGGTTTTCTCATCTACAAAATGGGAAGAGTAAGGAGTATTTCTTAGAGTTGACACTCAGCAGTGTCTTGACCTTGGTAAAAGCCTGGTGACTTAAGCTGCTATTGTCAATATCCATGTCTTGGAGTTTGGGGAATAAGGAAATGGAAAAACTGACCTTGGTCTTCAAAGGGTGGAACCTAAGACAAGAGGCTTCTGTCATTAAACTTGGGGAAGACAGACCTTGCCTCATGCCAGGGAGGATTCCTTCATGATCCATTTGACTGTCTCTCCAGGAGTGGTTGAATCCACTGCCTTGGTCGTTTGGTTGAGAAGACAAATTAGCAAGAAAGCATTTTTATTCAACAACAGCCAGGAGGTGGCAGACTTTGTGAAATCCAGACCCCTGGTCATCGTTGGCTTCTTCCAGGTACTGGGGTCAGGAGGTGGGAGGTGGTATTTCAGCTGATAAGAGTGCTGTGTCTGGGAGGGGTGAGAAAATCCTCTCAACTGGGAAATTAATCTTCCATCTACCAAGCTTCCATCTACCAGGACATCTACTAAGGTGTCCTGGGGGGGAGCTCCCAGGTTAAATGTAGAAAACATGGAGACTGAAATGTTAGGAGAAAATGGTTGGAAGATGTAAAGGAATGGAGGAAGAGAGGAAGAGATTGGCAAAATTAAAATGAGTTTAATAGTGTAATCTTTGGGGGGGTCCATTAAAAACATCACAGATTAAGGGGATGTCTTTGTTTTCTGGTTTGAGAGCCATTGCTTTATATGGCCAGGCCAGTCTCCATTTTATTTGTTAATTTCTTTTTATTTTGAGAGAGAGAAAGAGAGGAGAGAGAGACAGAGAGAGAGACAGAGAGACAGAGAGAGAGAACACCAGGACCTCTTGTTGCTACAAACGAACTCCAGACACATGTGTCACTTTGAGCATCTGTCTTTACATGGGTACTGGGGACTTGTACTGTTAGGCTTTGTAAGTAAATGCTTTTGACCACCGAGCCATCTCTCCAGCCTTCCAGCTCTAAATTCTTTATGAGCATTCCTCTAAAGTAAACTTGTTAGCACTTTATAAACATTCACTAAGTGTTGGATTTGAAAATGATCCAACCTTCATTACAGATGCACTGGGGGAAGATATTAAGGAAACAAATAATTTAGATATATTTATGAAATGTCCTATTTTTCTATTGATTTTATTTTTATATCTACAAATAAGCTGCAAATTATTTGCTTTTAGAAGTTTTTTGTGTGACTTAACTAATTTAAGTTAATGACTCTTCTCCCAAGGAAAGTAAGAGTTCTGCCATCACATTTACACATGGTGAGAGTATGGGCGACTGATACCTCTCCACACTCTTGAGAGTATATTAGACCCAAATTTTCTTTCAAGAGAAAGAATGAAGGCTGAAATTCTAACTGTATCTCAATATGACCTGACATTTTGTAGCACACATGGTCAAATGAATTGGTTCTTTTGAAAGTAATTAAGAAATTCATGTTAAAAATTCTCAATTCCCAGGTTAGAACTGCCATATTTTAATACCTTGAAAAGGTGAAGATAACCAATTACTTCCATTGATTTCTGAGCATTTGCCTATGTCCATTTCACTTATAGCCACAGAAACATTCTAGACATGGAATAATCACGAAAGGGAATTTAGTGAACTCAGCAAAATTCCAGAACTTATAAAAGCAAATACACAGATTAGACACTATTTCTATCTTCCCTTTAAATAAGCCAGGCATTTTTGCTTTCTATCAATGACTTACTAACTATTCTTCCCAAACAGGATTTAGAAGAGGAAGTAGCAGAACTGTTCTATGACATGATCAAAGACTTTCCTGAGCTAACATTTGGAGTTATAACAATCAGAAATTCTTTCGGACGTTTCCATGTAGTTCTCGACAGTGTCCTGGTGTTTAAAAAGGTAGGATTTGATCCTAAGGCTAGTGAGGGGTCACTCAGTTCCTAATGGCAGTTAAGAAAAGGAGAGGTAGGCAGAGGGGGTGAGACTAAACAGGAAGAGAGAAGAGGAGACAGAGAGGAGGGGAGAAAGAGGAGAAAAGATTTGGATACAAATTCTGGCTCTGCCACTCATAGGCTGAGTGGCTTTGGACCAGGTGAATTGGAGCCTCTTCCAAGGCTCAATCCCATGTATGATCATTCTCCTGGTCCATGCCTCCTGTCCATCTTTTCCCCCAACTACCCATACATTCACTTTCCTCAAATCTCTCCCATTGCTAGACCCTGATATGCAGCTCTAGACAGCTGGGGTCAACCCCAAAGTCATAATCTTCAAGTTCTTTCTAGGGTTTTTCTTGCAGTGTATGGTACCACCTTCCTCTCATCTAGTGAAGCAAGCCAGAAAGCCCCAGGCATAATTCTAATGACTCCCACATCTGTACTCTGAAAGCCAATCCTAATGATTTTATATGCATGAAGCCCCTCCAGTCTTTCTCCATATCTCTACTGGAACTGTCCTAGACTAAGTGACCATCATTTGCCACAGAATATTGGAAGTCTGCTCTGCTGTTCTGATCTATTCTGGTTTTCTGAAACACAATCTTTCCAAAACTTAAATTTGATGATCAATTCTCTCCTTCTTGAAAGTCTTTTAATGTTATTATGTTGTGAGGATAAAGACTCAAGATTCTTTTTAAAATATTTTATTTATTTGCAAGGAGAGAAAAAGAGTGTATGTGCATGCCAGGGTCTATTGCCACTGTAAATGAACTCCAGATGCATATGCCACTTGTGCATCTGGCTTTACTTGGGTACTGGGTAATTAAACCCAGGCCTTCAGACTTTGTAAGCAAGGGCCTTAACCGCTGAGCCATTACTCCAGCCCCATGACTCAGATTCCTAATAAGATCCACAGGCCTTTCAGTCTGAGCTCATTCGCTATCTTCCTTCCTCTCTCTCTCTCTCTCTGAAATCTAGAGCTAGGATTTACAATATGGCAGCTGCTGTGATTATTTAAATTAAATTATTTATTTAACTGATTATGTTAATTGATTAGATTAAACTTAATTTCTGTGTTTTTTTGATCCTATGATAAATTACAAAATTGCTTTGGCTCACAGTGTCCGTCCATCATGGCACTTAGGAAGGGAAGAGGGAGAGTGGGAAAGAAAAGAAGTAGGAGTGCATAGGAGAGGAGAAGAGAATGCCCTTGCTATCTTAGATGGCTGATTTTTCTTCTTCTTTTATTCCCTAGGGCCCCAGACTATGGAATGGTACCACCCACATTTAGGGCAGGTCTTTTTCTCCTTAATTACTTTTCTGAAACACCCTTTCCTTTCAAACACACCCAGAAGTATGTCTTACTAACCTACACCCTTTTTATCCCAATAAAGTTGACAATCAGAATTAACCATCATAGTCACTCAGTCAGACCAGCCACACATTTCAAGAGTTCCTTAGATACTTGGGGTTAATTGGCTGTTGCATGAAAAAATATAGACTTACAGAGCACTTTTCTGTCATCACAGAAGACTCTGGGGAAGTTCTAAGCCTTCAGTATAGACCCTGAAAAAAAGCCAGGTCTGTACATTAGCTGTGTTCCAGACATGACTGGAGAAGATTCATTACTTATTTAGGGCTACACTGAAATGTGGAGGTATACTCAGTGACACTAAGATTTGCTCTTAAACCCATGGAAATCACTGAAACGTTTTAAGCTAAGAAATAAAATAATCTGAGTCGCAGTATTGAATGGGACAGCATGGAAATCATAAATAGAGTTAAAATGGAGAAATATGTAGTGTTGAATGAGGGGTGTTGGGAAGAATACTGAATCCTTGTAGTACTCCTTGTACCAAATTAAATTCCGCATGATTCTATTCAAAACTATAAAAATTGACATCATGGAAAGATGAGACTATATGGGATAATTTGTTTCCTAGACTTGGCTGGGGAAAATCCTATCTTAATTAGTATTATGAGACTATTGTCATGAGCAGCTGAAACATCCAGAGGGCAACTTAATATGTTTAAACAAGAAAATACTGACAAAATTAGATTTGTGGAGGAAGGCTAGAGGGAAACAAGGAAAGCAATAGAGAGGCCAGTGGGAAAGCATGTCAAGGTTGCAGGTGAACAGTTTGAACCCAGGTAGGTAGGAATGGTGGAGATGAAGAGAAGATGTACTAGAAATTAGGAGATCGCTGTCGCTTCTCTCCTCACAGACTTGAGATGCTACAAAGAATCATATCATGGCTGCGGAGACTGCTCAGTTGGTAAAGTGCTTGCCTAGCAATCATGAGTTCAATACCCAGAGCTACATAAAATAAGTCTGGCATGGTGGCATATGCTTATAATTCCAGTACTGGGGAGGCATAGACAAGTGAATCCTTAGGGCTTGCTGGGGAGACAATCTAGACTAACTGGCAAGTTCCAAGTCAATAAGAGACCCTGTCTCACAGAAAGGTGGATGGGATCTGAGGAATAACACCTGAGGTTGTCTTCTGGTACCCATACTCACATAAACATATGTGCACCTACACACACACACACACACACACACACACACACACACACACACACACACACAAAGAGAGAGTGAGAGAGTGGTGAGAGAGAAAGAATCACATCTCTATGTTTGTTCAGATTCTTCTGGGAAGCAATTTTCTAGCAGTGTTAATATGCAAATTATTAATTAGTGAAAATATCTCAGAAGGAAAACAAAGAGGTGGGGATGAAAATCTGACCATTTGAGAGGAAGCAAAGTTATTGAAAGGGACTTTCCCTGCTGGAAGTACATTAACTACTTCTCTAGGAAGTCCTGTGTGGTGGTTTGAATCAAATGTCCCCCATAAATTCATGTGTTCTGCAAGCTTGATCCCAAGATGATGACAATTTGCCTAGAGGTGTGTTGCTAGGGGTGGACTCTAAAGTTTATTATCCCTAGCTTGCCAGTGTTAGTATGGCTCACTTTCCTTCTGTGATATTCTACCTGCTGTGACAGAGGTGATGTCTAGTGTCAGTCACCCACATGCCGAGGGGATGAACCTCCAAACCAGGAAAAAAGGCCTTATGAAAGTTACAGATCCAAGGGAAGTTTTATGATGGTGAAAGAGGCTGGTCCCCTTTCACAGGTCCAAGAAAAGAGAGAGAGAGAGAAAGAGAGAGAGAGAGAGAGAGAGAGAGAGAGAGAGAGAGAGAGAGAGAGAGAGAGAGAGAGAGAGAGAGAGAGAGAAGCCATTATCAACAACATACACAAACATACAAGAAAAAGTAGTGAGCACCCCAGAGCTCAGACTGCTATTTACATATCTATGGCTGGAATTCCAAGTCCATCCCCAGAAACACCTTAGAGCCTAGGATCCAGCCAGGCCAAGCTGACACCTCCTCCAGCCAGGAAGCTGGAGAAAAGCCTTTAACAAACTCTTGACTCTATTAGGGGGCATCCACCCAAACTAGCACATCTAGTTTCTGCTCGTGCCACACCTTTCCCCTGCCATCATGGGTTGTTCCCTCAAGATTATAAGCCAAAATTAGCAACTTTTCTCCCATTTGCTGCTTTTGGTTGGGTGATTTTTGCCAGCAACACAAAGGTAACTGTGAAAGGAAATTAGTACCAGGAATGGGGTTGTAGGAAGGAATGTGGAAGGATTTGAAACCTTGGTCTAAGAGATATCTTACAGTGCTGAAGACATATTTTGATGGACCATTACGGTTAAGGTTGAGAGAACTAGACGCAGAATGAACTGTGGTCTGTGAGGTTTGGCTTATAAGGGGAAGAAAGGTCTGCCATCTTTTCCCTGTCATCCTGGAGGTCCCCTTGAGACTGTAAGCCAAAATTAACATGCTTGTCCTGTAATCTGCTTCTGGTTGGGTGTTTGTGCCAGCAACATGAAAGTAACCACAACATCCTAGATCTCCTAGGATTGGGCGCCTGCCTCTATATTCCTGATGTCCCAGCCATTGGTTGACAGCAGTATGACATGCATTTATGGTGGATTTCCAAATCCAGCAGCTAGGTTTGTCAGCTACTTACACTCCTTATCATTGTAGACCTGAGATTTCATATCTACCATGTACCCATATTCCATCTACAGGTGCGTTGACTCAGTTGACATTACACCTGCCTTGATCCTTGGTGGAAAAATTGTGCCATTTGTATTTATTGCTCTTATCATGGAAGCTGCCGCCCTCTAACATGCTTTTGCTTTTACTCAAGGGGAAAATTGTGAAACGCCAAGAGCTCATCAATGATAGCACCAACAAGTATGATCTCAACCGAGTAATCAAGCAGCACCTCACAAATTTTGTGATAGAGTTCAACACTGAGGTCAGTGGCAAACGGTTTCTTCTGAGAGAACTGGGAAGCAGGTGTGTGCTTGAAATGATGTGTTGTCCTTGTAATTTCAGAACAAGGATCTGATTCATGAGTTGCGCATCTTTAATCACATGCTGCTCTTTATCTCCAAAAGCTCCGAGTCATATGGAATCATAATTCAGCATTATAGATTGGCATCACAGGAATTCCAAAACAAGGTTTGTAGGAAGTTCTAGTGTTCTTTGGGGCTCTTGAATGGAACACAGACCTGCAGACTCTGAGACTATTTATCTGCTCCATTGATTTCCACAAACATTTGTCTACCTATTTCATGACTTACATATTAATGCTACTTAATATCTATTTTACTTTAAATCAGTCTATTACATTTATGTATTGATTTTACATTTCTTAGCAATTCAGTGATCTTTTACTCATTCTCAATAAATTGAGTAAAGGGACAGGTTTCTTGGCTATCTTTTTGATGGGCCAACCTCTACCAACAGTGAGTGATAGCCACACAGTAGCATTTGGCTTGGAGGTGAGAAAGAAAGAAGAGCCCTCCTGACAGAGCTCTCCAGCCTAAAGGTGTGAGAAAACACACACTGTCTGACAAGGAATTGCTGAGATTCTGGATTTTAACATTGCATTGACCTGAAGTCACATCCTCTTCCTGAACTGTCTGAATGGTTTCCTTCCCTCTTGGCCTTGGTCTCCTCATGGATGAAATGGAAAACTTCAATTAGAATTGGAAAACCTAAATCACAACACTTGGGAGACTGAGGTAGAAGAGTCACAAGTTCAAGACCAGCCTGGGCTACAGATTGAGCCCTTGACTTAAAAAAATTAATTAAAAAATCTTCATACAAAGCAATGATCAAAAGTACAACTCATGGTGCTTATTTCTGCAACCATTTTTCTCAGTAGAGACAAATCAGCTTCTCCTAAGGTCTGTGACTTTATGGAATGAGACATCCCAGTACCTGGACTCTGAGGGATATTGACCAATTATTTTCTTATTATTCTTTATTTTATTCCTTTACTATTATTTACTTATTGATCTCATTATTTTGTAAGACATATGATGATAGAAAGTTTTATTTTCTTAAAATTATTCTTAAATTGAATAAAACATTAACTTTTAAACCTAAAATAAACACAGAGTAAGGCCCCTCAGAGATAGGATTGTGTAATATGCACACTCATCATGCTGGCTTGCAGCGAGATGATTCCAATCACTGAAATACCTTCTGCAAGTATATTTTCCATCTTTTTTCAATTTTACAACTTGACATCTTTAATGTAATTGAATTGATTGTGATCTGATTGTTTTGACTCAGCGCCTCCTAAGCTACCGTAGTAGACATCTTTCCTTTGCTTTTTTTCCCTTTAACTTTTCTCTGTAGCTGGAATTTGTTTTGGGACAGATTGAGTGGTGAAGCACTAAATTCTTGCTGCCACCATGCCAAAGACAAACATACTAATATTACTCTACTGGGCTGGAGAGATGGCTCAGCGGTTAAGGCACCTGCCTCCAGTGCCTAAGGCCCCCGGTTCAATTCCCCAGTACCCACATAAGCCAGACCCACAAGGTGGTGGCCCTGGTGCGCTCTCTCTCTCTCTCTCTCTCTCTCTCTCTCTCTCTCTCTGCTTGAAAAATGAATAAATAAAATATTTTTAAAAATATTACTCTACTGGACCATTCACCAATGTCTTCTGGACCCTGCGCTCTAGTACCTGGCATATAGAAGGTAGCTGGTATTTGTTGAAGGATTCAGGATGGTTTTAACAGTCCGCTGTTTTTCTCCCTAGCATCTAGGCAACTGACATGTTGTCTTTTATGGATGAATCTTTTTATGGAGAAATGACCTGAAAGTATGTAGTAGCAAGTCTCTGGAGGAGTCCTTGTCTCATCTCATTGACCCCACACTCTTGCTTCTCTGCAACCATAACATTCCTTGGCTGGCTGCTCTTTACAACCCTTCATTATGATCAAGCCAAAGCCAAGTTTCTCACAGGACTTCTGATCTCATCTTCCATAGCTTCTGACTTTGTCTTCCATGACTTTATCCCTCACAGTGCTGAGATCTCACAGGGCTTTCCCTTCTAGAACACTCTAAGCTCTTTGCCTGTTTCAATGCCAGGCCCTTGCCTTGGCTGTTTTCATTGGTCTCTGACTTGTTTGCTATTCCTCACCCAGCTTCCAGATAAAATGTCATCTCCCCATATTTTCTTCCTCACATCTTCTCTCTACCAAGCCCTCACTTTACCCCAACTGTGCAGTCATGCTAGTCTATAACCCTATTCTATTCTATTGCCTGTCACTATTTGAATTCACCAGCTTCTTATTTATCTTTTTGTGATGTGTGCATATGCTATGTGTGCGCATGTTCCTGTGTGTGAGTGTGCACATGCACATGGAAGTCAGAGGAAAAGTTCTGGTGTTGGTCTTCAACTTACACCTTGTTTGAAGCAGTATCTCTTATTCACCACTGTATTTGACAAGCTAGCTGGCCTGTGAGCTTCTGGGAGGGTCTCCTGTCACTATCTCCTTCTGACCCTGGGCATGCTGGAATTATAGGCACCTGCACACTGTCTTTTTACATGGGTTCTGGGGATCTGAATCCAAGCACTCATACTTACACAGCAAGCACTTGCTCTGTCAAGGTCTATTTACTTCCTGTCTTTTCTACTTAGAACACAAGCTTCATGAAGGAAGTGATTTTGGTCTGTTTTGGGCAGCAATGTGTGTTCCCAGTACATTCTTGATGTGTAGCTTGCACTCCATGAATGTGTATTGTGTGAATGTGTGAAGTCATGGGATTCCTTGATAGATTGATTCTGAATAACAAACTAAGCCAGTACCTACACTGCCCAGTTTAATTCTTACAAGGACCCTCTAAGGCAGGTACTGTGAAAGCCACCATTTTGTAGATAAGGAAACTGAGTATGCCCCTGTGTGTGCCCCTGTGTGTGCCTGTGTTCAGAGGTGCACTTTCTCAGAGGTGTTCCTTATACTTCACTGTTGGAACCTCACTAGTTCATATCCTCACAGCAGTTCATTTCCCCTTATAAATGGTTCAGAGAGGTAAGGAGTGTTTTTTCTGTTTTTTTTTTTTTATTTTAAGTTTTCTTTCTTTCTTTCTTTCTTTCTCTTTCTTTCTTTCTTTCTTTCTTTCTTTCTTTCTTTCTTTCTTTCTTTCTTTCTTTCTTTCTTTCTTTCTTTCTTTCTTTCTTTCTTTCTTTCTTCCTTCCTCCCTCCCTCCTTCCCTCCTTTCTTTCTTTCTTTCTTTCTTTCTTTCTTTCTTTCTTTCTTTCTTTCTTTGGGGGGTTGGGGATTGAACTCAGGGCTGCATGCATGCCAGGAACATGCTCTACCAAAGAGCTATGAGTATCATATCTTATAAATGAACTGTTTGATTTCAAAAATAATGTCATTCACTGTGCATGTCCAAAAGGCTCTGTATTATTTTTTAATTTTTTTTGCTAGAAACTTTAATATATGAACTTTTGCAAATTGGTTGTATTCCATCAGGCTATACTCTTTTGTGTCCCTTCCCTCATCCCATTTCACTGAGGTTTCTCCTCAGTGGGAGTATTGGTAATCACAGTGGAGTCATGAGTGCCCCAGACTGTTTCTGAAGGGAGGACCATGCTTCAGAGTACACCTTCTCACCTTGTGACTCTTACATTCTATACATCCCATCTTCCACAATGTTCCCTGAGCCTTGGAGGTCATATTAGAAGCCTCCTTCAATGGTGAGTTCCAGGCTTTGATGAATTCCAAGTCTCCTTAGTGTTTAGCACCATCTCAATAGAGAAGGTCATCTGGATAGCAGTGAGAACTACACTCATATTAACATTTCCTCTTCAATGTTTTCTTGCCTCTGCCAGGTGTTACAGAGATGACTCATCCAGTGTGAGCTGCTGGGCTTTCCTTTCTTTTCATTTTGATGAGTCTTGGGTCTTCCCAATATTAACCTCCATCTGTAAGAAACAATATCTTTACCAAGGAGTGAAAGCAGCTCTGATCAAAGGGGATTAAATAAATACATTTGGAAGGATTTTTGATGGGCACAACCTCTCCATTTAACAAATGAACTGTGGAGGCTTCTCTCTAGGGTCTATGACCTTTGAAGCCATGAGTTTCTGACTTGATTCTCAGTACCAGGCATGAATTCCCTCCCACTGAGCAAGCCTCATATCAAATTAGAGAGCAGTTATTTACAAGTGGGCACATCTTGCCTGGCTGGTTGATTCTGTAGCTAGAAGGATCCACTGCTTGTTCACAGTGTTGGTGACTTATCCTTCCCCCAGCTCTCATTGCGCCTTCCACCACTTTGACAGCTAGCCTGTGGGATCCATCTCAGTTCCAGCTTGACTTCTTAATGTTCTGTGACCACAGCCTATGGTTTCTTCAGCAATAGCATATTGTATTGCCATCTTGTTCTTGTGGGTAAGCATGTGCTTTGGCAATGGCCTGCATTGTTTTACAGGTCTCCAGGACCAACAGCTCATTGCTGGGGGTTGGGGGTTGACTCAATAGTGGCCCTGGGATTTTGTAGCAACAACCTATGGTTTTAGGGTAAAGCTTTTGCCATCCTGGCAGGTTACTTCTGCTCTAGCTCACTACCCCCTTAAGATAGTTATGTCTTTTGACTATCTAATGAAGAAGTATGTTTCTATAGTAATAATTCATGCTGTATTTAGTTTTGTGTATCCCCTCCCTCTTTCCCTTTCTCCTGCCCCTACTAAACCCTTCCACTCCCTGTATTCTGCCCCTCCCCTTGCATGTCACTGTCTTCTCTTCTCACCCCTCCCCACTTCTCCTCTCTTCACGCTTACTAATCAGTACTGCTGATGCTTACTACAACTTATAAACAAATTGAACTCTTCAATGTTGCGATCTGTATGTGTGAGAAAATGTGTGGCCTGTGCCTTTGTAAGCCTGGTTACCTCTCTTAGTATAATGTTTTTCAGGTCCATCCATTTTTCTTTGAATTTCAGGCTTTCAGTTTTCCTTGCTGCTGAATAGAAGTCTGTTCTGTATATGTACCACATCTTCATTATCCATTCCTCGGATGATGGGCATCTGGGTTGATTCCATTTCCTAGCTATTGTGAATACAGCAGCAACAAACATGGCTGAACAAGTATCTGTATAGTAAAAAGTAGAGTCCAAAGTATATACGCCCAGGAATGGTATACCAGGATCAAATGGTGGTTCTATTTTTAGATTTATTTTTTAAAATATACTTATTATCAAGAATTTATATGAGCAAATCTTGTGATGGTATCCCCATTTCCCTCCTCTCTGTCCCCAACCCACTGGGGATCCTCCTAGGTGTGAATATTGGATCTGTCCATGGGGTAGGGGTTTAGGAATTATACAAGAGGTAGCCAGTTTGTTTTTTTTTCCCCCTTTGTGTGTTGTTGCTGCGGGGGCAATGTCTCTGGATATTCCCCCCCCACCATGGCTCTTACAACCTTTCCATCCCCTCTTCTGCTCAGTTCCCTGAGTCATGGTGGGTGAGTTTTAAGTCTGATTTATTGTTGAGATCTTAAGAGTCTCTGGACTTCTGCTTTGGATTGTGTTGGGTATCATTTGTGAGAAGGCTGTTTGATTTTATTATTATTATTATTATTATTTTTGAGTTCTTTGTAAGTTCTAGATATTAGACCACTGTCTGTGCTCTAGCTGGCAAAGATTATCTACCAGTCTAATGGTGGTCTATTGGCTTAAGTATGGTATGTTTGTCTGTACAGAAGCTTTTAAGCTTGATGAGATCCCATTTGTTTTGAGAAACCTCTATACTGAGTTCTGTAATGGTTACACAAAGTTACACTCCCACCCAAAGTGGATGAGACTTCCTTTTTACCCACACCCTTGCTAGCATTTGTTGTCATATGATTTTTGATGATAATCATTTAAGCTAGAGTGAGATGGAATCTCAAACTAGTTTTAATTTGCATTTTCTTGATGGCCAAATAACCTTTAACCACTGAGCCACATACCCAGCTCCTGTACATTCTATATATTAAACCTCTTTCAAGATTTATAACTAGTGAAGATGTTCTTTCATTCTGTAGGCTGTCTACTGACTGTTCATTTCCTTAGTTGTCTGATAGTGATTTAGTTTTATGAGGTCCCAGTGTTTGAGTGCTTGTTGTATTATTATTCCTCCCTACTTTTTCCTCTGTCATTTCACAGTTTCAGGTCTTAGTCCCTTGATCCATTTGGAGTTGATATTTTGAGCAGGATGAAGAAAGAGGGTGTAGATTTTTTCTTTTAAATGTAGTTATTCAGTTTCTTCATCACCAATTGTGTACAATGTTGACTTTTCTACAGTGTGTATTTTTGGCCTCTTTGTCAAAATCAGGTGGCTGTAGTGACTTGAACTTTGCCTAGATGTTCTCTTCTATTCCATTGATTTGTGTGTCTGTTTTTATACTATTTCCATGCTGTTTTTATTCCTATGAGTTTGTTGTATATCTTGAAATCAGGTATGGTGATATCACCAGTAGTAGTCTTTTTGTTGAGGACATTTTGTCCATATGAGGCCTTTTGTGCTTATATATGAATTTTTATTTATGTGAAGATTTTTGATGGGAATTGTGTTGAATCTCTGTGTTGCTTTTGTGTGATGACCATTTTCACAATATTAGGTCTTTCAATAAATGAGCATGGGAGATATTTCCATCTTCAAGACGACTTCTCCAATATTTCTTCAGTATTGTAATATTTTCATTGTAGTAGTCTTTCACTTATTTGCTTAGAGACATTCCAAGGTTTTTGTTTGTTTGTTTGTTTTTGCAGGTGCAACTGGGACTGTTTCTTTCTCAGTATGTTTGTCATTGGTATATACAAAAGCTACTGGCTTTTGCGTGTTAATTTGATATCTTGCCACTTGGCTGAAAGATTTTATCAGCTTTGGTAGTTTTTTGATGGAGTCATTAGTGTCACTTAAGTACAGAACATATCAAATGCAAATAAGGCTAATTTAACTTCTTTATTTTCAATTTATTTCCTTTTATTTCTCTCTTATTGCTCTAGCTGAGACTTCAAGTATTGTAGTAAAACTACAGTGAGTGGACAACCCGTCTTATTCTGACCTTAGTTGGAATGCTTCTAGTTTTTCCCCATTTAGTCTAGTATTATTTTTAGTTTTGTTACATATAAAACCTTTGTTATGTTGAGATAGAATCCCTCCATTCTTAGACTCTCCAATGTTTTCACAATGAAGGGATATTGTCTTTTGTTGAAGGCTTTTTCAGTATCTATTGAGATGATCAGGTGATTTCTGTCTTTGAGTCTATTTATATGATGTATTATGTTTATCCATTTATGTATGTTGAACTATCCCTGAATCCTTGGGATGAAACTCCCTTGATTGAGGTGGATGATATTTTTGATGTGTTCTTAAATTCAATTTGCAAGTTTTATTGAGAATTTTTGCATCAGAGTTCATCAGAGATATTAATTTATGATTTTCCTGCCTTGTATCTCTGTCTGGTTTTAGTATTAGTGTAATGCTGGATACATAGAAGAAGTTAGGGAACAGTCTCTACTTTTCAATTTTATGAAATAATTTGAGAAGCAGTGGTTTCAGTTCTTCTATTAAGGTTTGGTAGAATTCAGCAGTGAATCTGTCTGGACCTGGACTTTTTTATTGGTAGGGAGATTCTTAATTATAGCTTTAATCTCATTAGATGTCATAGCTCTAATTAGGTTATTTACCTATTCTGGGTTTTACTTTGGTAAATCAAATTGGTCAAAAATTCATTCATTTATTACAAATTTTCCAATGTGATGGAATATAAGTTTTTAATATATATCCTTATTCTTTCAATTTTATTGTTATCTGTGGTAATATCTTTTAAAATCTCTAAACTTATTGATTAGGGTCTTCTCTCTTGGTAATTTAGCTAAGGTTTATCAATTTTTTTATTTTTGAAGAAGTAACTTTGTATTATCAATTTTAAAAATTATTTTTTAAATTTCTAATTCATTGATTTCTTCCCTTATCTTGATTATTTCTTTCCACTTGATACTTTTTGGTTTGGGTTATTCTTTTTTTACCAAAGATTTCAGATGAATCATTAAGTTATTTATTTGAGATCTCTCTATTTTTTTTTAATATTTTATTTATTCATTTTCAAGGAGAGAGAGAGAGAGAGAGAGAGAGAGAGAGAGAGAGAGAGAGAGAGAACACCAGGGCCACTACCTTGTGGGTCTGGTTTATGTGGGACCTGGGGAATTGAACCCGGGGCCTTAGGCACTGGAGGCAAGTGCCTAAACCGCTGAGCCATCTCTCCAGCCCGAGATCTCTCTATTTTTAATGTAAACATTTAGAGCTATAAAATCACCTCTTACGACTGCTTTCATTTTTATCCCATAACTTTTGGTATGTTGTGTTTTCATTTTCTTTCAGTTTTAGGATTTTATTAAATTTGACTATCATAATTGCATTTTGTAATTCTTTATTTAGGGTTTCCCAAGGGGTTCTCATTAGAGGCTTTAACTATGGAACTAGGCATTCTTGGTGGGAATGTCTTGCCTTAGTTTCTTGCATCACTGGTTTTGTTTGGGGGTTTGCCCATCTTGAGATAATGCTTTTGTCTTGCCAAGAATAAAGCAGAATAAGTTCCACTAGGGTATGTGTTGAGCAGCCTTGCTCTGGGAGGATATGGGCAGGCAGTCTACATGTGGCTCTAGTCTGGGCACAGGGGTGAGCCTATGGCACTACTGGCTGGTGATCTTGGGTCTGAGTTGCCTAGTCTGCTTTGATCAGGGCCTGGCATGGGTACATGACCATTTTTATGTGCATCTGGGCTACACATATAGAGGAACAAGACCAGAGTTAATTGGGCATCTTTTTGTCTACAGCTGGTGGGCATAAGCAGGTGGTTTACAGGAGTGACTGATTTGGGCACAGAGAGAACAGTCATCTGGGACCTGAGGGGCATAGCCCACTCTGTTCTGGGCTGGTGCATAGATTAGCTTATGGTGCTGCTTTGCAAGGACCTGGGTCCTGAGCAGCCAAGTCTGCCTTCTTGATAATTTTTATACATGTACATTATGTATTTTGATTATAATCACCTCCCACTACCTTTTCTTTTCCCCCTCCCTCCTACTGAACCCATATTCCTTGCTAGTCCCTCTTCTGCTTTGATGTCGTGTGTGTGTGTGTCTGTCTGTTTGTCTGTCTGTCTGTCTCACTGACTTTCATCAGAGTTGTTTTCATGAGCACGGGAGTGGTATTTAGGAGCTTACCAGTGACCACACTACCCAAGGCAATGCTTTGCTTGATTTGGCAGATCCTTTTCATCCTCGTGGATGCAGATGTGCCCAGAAACAGACATGTCTTTGAGTACTTCCATATCACGGAGGTCAACGTCCCATCTGTTCAAATCCTAAACTTAAGCTCTGATGCCAGGTACAAAATGCCTACAGATGATATCACCTTTGAAAACCTAAAGAAATTTAGCAACAGCTTCCTGAGAGGAAGTGCCAAGGTAAGCTTGTGCCTAACTAATTTAATCTAAAGCCAAGTAATAATAATTCATTCTTTATAACTTTGCTGGTATTAGTCTTCTGTAGGAAGAGTCAGAAGAAAGTTTGCTCTTAAGGCTCGTGGGGCACTCCTTTCATTTCCCAACCTTGAAAAATATCTAACTTGTAATCTATCCTGAGATTGTAACTCCACCATTACTTCTTAAGCTGTAAAGTGAATTTCCAATGTTAATGCAGGTTTTCTGAGGAACTGCCTTGACCTCTGAAAGGAGGATCTTGTCCTCCTTGCAACCTGTAATGTGAAATATGCACTTGGCTCCAGGGTCGAGTAGAAGAAGATGGATCACACAAGTAATCAAGATTTAGCCTCAGTGGCTTTAACTAGCTTTAGGTTGTGTGGGCTCAAGAGGAGATCTATGTCACTGAAAGGAGAGCCCCAGAAAGATAGCCATATAATACATCACCATCCACTGTTTACTTAACACTTGCTATATCCTTGACTACCCTGCTGAGTAAAAAGAGCATTCTATTTATTTCCTAAATTGCAATCCCTTTAAGAGTAAAGGGGAAGTCTTCAAAAACAAGTTGCACTCAGCCATGAAAATGACATCTAAATCTCACCCTCTAAGGCTCAGGAAACCAAAAAGAATGTAGGAGCAGGAGGGTGGGAAGGGAAGCTGTGGCGTGTTGTTTAGTATAGGCATGGCTGCCATAATCATGAACTCATAGCAGCTGTGGCTTCCTGCATAAGACAGAATATCAATATTTCATCATGGATGGCAGAGGAGTTCTTGAGACCCCAGACCTCCCAGAGTAGCTAGTGGCAATTGATGATTGCTGGGAGTGGGAGTCACTGGTGGACTCCCACGCTCCAGTAAATTGCCTCTCACCCATGATCACACAAGCAACCCTAACTTAACTTATGGGTCAAAGAAGAAATAAAACAAGGCATGAAAATAGGGTGCAGATTAAATGGGAAGAAGAGTTTTAGTAGGAAGGGCAGGCAGATAGAGAGAATAATTGGGGAGTAAGGTCAAAATGAATTATATACAAGTATGTAATTGTCAAGAAATATTTTTAAATTCTGGAATAAAAGGAGTATGCAAAGAGTCTTCAAGCAACCCAGCATCTGTGTTGACCTTACCCCTGAGTTCTTTCATTATGCTCTGTCCTTTCCTGAGGGATGCTGCTTCCCCACAGCCTTCTCAAGGGGGATGACCTTCTCCTATGTGCACTATTGTGAAATCCAGTGGAAAGGCTTCTGTCCTTCTTTCTGTTTCAAAGTGATTTCTCCTCTTTCCATCTTCTGAAACCCAAGATTCATTGGATCCCATGTTTTGGCATCTGCCCACTTGTTTTTGCCCCTGGTTGCTATCCTCTCATCATCTCCCCTTCTCTTTCTGTGGAAAACAGTTCCCAGCTACACACCTGACCTCTGCCCTACATTGCCATTACTCCAATATGCCAAACTCTCTCCTCTGAGAACTGGTGTGCCCATGCCTCCTCAGCCATCTACTTTTCTGGCCACAGTCTAGAGAAGAAGGCCCTCTACTTGCCTAATTTCAATCTTCCCACCATCTTATTTCATATCTCTGTTAAATACATTGCTTAAAACCATTCCCATTCCCATGACCTCTGGTCTTCTGATCACATTTCATTATCTCTGGCATGACTCCAACATAAACTTGGAAACCAGGTGAAGAAGATGAGGTTTGTTTTCTCATCCTCATCTTCTATCTCCTCTATATTCTGTAGTTCTTGCCAGATGAAAATCACCTTCTAGCTGGGTGTAGAGGGGCACACCTTTAATCCCAGTATTCAAGAGGCAGAGTGAGTTCTAGGTCAGCATGGGCTGGAGTGAGAACTTACTTAAAGAAACAAGAAACCAAAGCCCCACAACAAACAAACAAAAAGAAAATATAACTTCTGCTGATGCCACTTAACTTCCCTGCTGCTTCCATATCAGTGCCGGAGAAAAGCAGTTTAACCACGACACTGAGTGACTTTGTGAACTCACCAACCAGTCCTCCCATAGACTCAGAAATGTCCCAGAATCTATGTATAATTTGTCAAAGAGTGTTTTTTCTTGACTATTTCTTTTTCTGGGGGCTGGAGAGATGGCTCAGCAGTTAAGGCAGTTGCCTCCAGTGCCTCTTTTTCTGTTTTGGTCCCATCATCAGTCTCAGCTCAGCTCTCTAGCCATATATCACTAAGAAAAGAGAATTGGCACATTATACTAGGCCTCCTTATTTTCAATCACCACGTCTGCAATGTACCTGCAACTCTGCCAATCCTCTCTCTTCCCTCCTATTAGATCTGAGGTGTCAGTCCACTTCTCAATTGCTAATACACCCCTTTGTGCTCCTGGAACACAGATTGCCATCCCTCATACAACCTCTGAGATCTGCTTCATTTATCTATTCCTAATTCCCCATCACTTTCATCATTGCTCAACTTCTTTGTGCAGCTCCCACCACCTTTCTTTGCTCACTGAAAGAATCCTTAAGAGCTTTTCAGAAATTGGAAAGTACATGAGGGGTAGAATTGCAAAAGGAAAAGCTAGGGAGTTAGGCAGAGGCCAGGCATCAAGAGCCTACTAAGCACAATAAGGTTTTGACATTCTAAGAGCAATAAGAAGTCTGATTAACAGAGTAAAGATAGCCCTGCTTGCTAAGGACTTGGAATGGGGGCCAGGAGGATACTAGGATCCTATTTCAGTGATCCAGGTAGGAGAAATGAGACATCTAGACTAGAGTTGTGATGGGGAAAACAGAAGTAAGTAAGCTCAAGAGGTTTTCAGGAGTCAATTATTATACAGAAAAACATGCACAGAAGCAAGGGCTGAGGTCATCCTTTATTTTCTTCTTTTGCACAGTACTTATTAAGGTCCTGCTCTGTACCAGGCAGCAGATACTAAATGATGAGACAGGAAAAAAAGTCTTTTATGGGATTCCATTTAGTGTGGCAAAAATCCATTAGTCAAATAACAGAAAAAGAAGTGATGAAATTCCACACATAATAAAAGAAAACACTTTGAAGAATTTATGGGAGTGGGCTTCATCTAATCTGGGAGATTTGGGGAAGTTTACCCTTAAGGTCATCTTGAAGGATAAATTGGGGTAAATTAGCTAAGAAGGGAGAGCAGGCCTGGAGAGAGACCTTCCAGGCAAAGGGAAGAGTCTATACATGAGGCTGAGGTAGAAGAAGCTCAGCCTTTTGGGTTAGCTGAAGATCAACATAGCTGAAGAAAACCAGAAGATTGGTGTTGAACTTGGGGAAGATGAAAAAGCAAATGACCTTGGCATTGATTCTCAGAGAAATTTGGGGAATTGTTTTCTTCTTAACAAACTAGTTAAGATGTTAAAGACATTATTAGTTCCACTCTCATCTAGGAATCCTAAGAACATGTATGTCAACACTTGAACTCTTGTCTCCCAGAACTACTGTCCCCTCCTCAACACTCAGAAACCTAGACTTCCCTGAACAACTCGGTGACATCAATCTCATAATATATCTCAACATTTTGAACATCTTCCAATAGTTTCTCTTTTCTGGGGAAATCCTTTCATTGTTTGTAATAAGGATGGGGAGATCTAGTTGTATGCTCCTGCCTGGAGACTATTAAAACTCTTGAATTCTCTTCCTAGAAACATGAATCCAGTGAAGAGATTCCAAACTACTGGGACCAAGGGCCAGTTAAGCAGCTTGTGGGGAAGAACTTCAATGAAGTTGTCTTGGACAAGGAAAGAGATGTGTTTGTGATGTTCTGTAAGTACTGCCAAAAGGCCAATGGGAGGCCAAGAGCCAAATAATACTTTTCAAGTTGCTCTTGAAGTCTTGGGCAGCCATAGTTTCTAAAACCATCGATGCACCATGCCTGGGGTTTGTATCCTGACTTCCAGAGAGATTAGATCAAGTTGCTAGAAGCTACATATAACTTTGCTCTCCAAGTCAATTATTACAGTGCATGACACATCTTCTACATCATCCAGTTCTGTGACATAAAGCTTTAATCCCAATAGCTAATAGTGTTTGATTGGATATGGCATTATGCTAGAACTCACACTGAGCTGCTGTTTTCCTTATGTCATTAAACAATACATCTTGAAAGGAGCTAATATATCTCTCTCATTTATAGGCCACTAAAAAGAGTCTCAGTGAAGTCAATTTTCCAGGGTCATTTAATGAATAAGTGCTAGAACTGAGACTTGAGCCTTCCCAGTTTAGTCCCAGCACCTACAGTTCTACTGCCCAGAATCCCCATGATTGTTGCTTTATGTGATTTCTCTTTGAGGTAGGGACCCAAACACTTTATAGAAAGGTCCCAGAATAATAGTGATGATTATTGTTGTTATTCCAATTGCACTTATTTCCAATGCTTGCCTAAGGACGATGCACCTTTCCCATGGTCTCTGATTTGCATGTGACAGCCAAAGCTAGAGTTTTTTTTTCCTATGAGACACTAACAACCAGTGTCTCTGAACTTACTTCACACAACTCTTTTTCAGTAGAGTTACCATTTAGTGAGCACTTAGACTGAGCCAGACATGAATGGGGTGTGAGGTGTGCCACACCAGCCTATGAGGAAAACATAGTGGCTTTCCCCATGACACAGGTCATGGATCCCAGCCTCAGAAAAGTCACTACCTTACCACAGATTACACAGTCAATAACAAGATCAAAACTCAAGCTCAAGCTCTATGCTATTGCTGTGTATCTGATTGCATCTTAAAGGCCTTTCCCAATTTCACTGAAGCAGACTCTTGTCTTCAGACAGAGTGCCTTAGGTCTGTAGAGCTGAGTCACTACAATCTGCTACCTTTCAGTGCATGGCTGGGGCAGCCTGTCTGCACTTACCTGACACCCAGAGTTCCGAGAACACTCATTTGCTTCTGGTAACAGCAGAAGTAGCCTCATAATTTTTCTTGGAAGCAGGGCTGTTGAGTTGCACCCTGGGGCTGCAGCCATTATACTCCCTGGTGTTTCTAAGCAGGACCTACCAGGCTCCAGGGGGTCTCAGGGTGCTGCTGGCTGGAAGTTCTGTCTCAGAGGCACTTGATTCTTTTGAAATGGGGAATGATCCTGCAAAAGTTTCATGTTGGAGCCTTTAGGGTCATTCATCCCACAGAGCAAGAAAATCTAAGTGCTGAGCTTTTAGGGGTCAGATGAGTGGGTGATGTCTGGCTTTCCCTTGCAGCTCAGCTCTGTTCTTTCTCCAGAGGAACAAGTGCCTGGGCCACTCCCAGCTCAAAGATCTTTCTATTAGAAAATCCCTAGTCTCCTTCCCAAGGATAGTTTTACTGTCACAATGTTAGGGCATTTTTTGCTTTTTGAGTTTCTTCATGTGACTGAAAGGCATGCCATCCCATGCTATATGCTAAGCTATGCCGCACTGTACTATGCTATGCTATATTGTACTATGATAAATACTATGTTTGGTTATGTTATATTTATGGTACAATCTTTTCAAGTCCAAGTGTTCTTTCCTCAAATCCCATTTCATTCCTCCTCTTAATTTTTAGATAATCATGGACAAGAAAATTAACTTCTGCATGCGTACATGCGCGCACACACACGTACTTTTGGGCAAAACTTGAGAGGTTATCTAGATAAATATTTTCCTTCTTCAACCAATGTGGAAAACCATGTTAAAAGGAAGGATTTTTTTTTAAAAAAGAAAAATTTAGCACATGAAAAATGTTAGTGTCTGGGTTGAGGGTAGGGTAACTTTTTCCAAGTTTATTTAATAATAATAATCAGGTACTACAGCTGAGGATATGGCACAGCTGGTGAAGTGCTTGCAAGCATGAGGAGCTGAGTTTGGATCCCTAGCACCCATGTAAGAGTCAAGCTTGGTAGCATGTATCTAAGCAATGGGGGGATAGAGAGAGGAGGACCTTTCGAGCTTGCTGGCTAGCTTGTCTAACCAAATTGATGAGTTCTGGATTCAGAGAGAGACCCTGTCTCAAAAAATAAGGTGAAGAGTGATTGACCTGACATAGACCTCTGGCCTCCATGTGCATATGTGCACACGCACATGTTCTCCTCCACAAAAGTGTGCCCATCTATGTGGACACATATACACACATGCATACACATACAGAAAGATAATAACCCAGTACTGAAATGTAAAAATAATCCAATATGTGAATGAGAGTACAATTTTCAGAGCAGCCACACAGTAAGAAGAACACAGTAGTGGTTTGTGTGGGGTGACATCAGCTTTCAGAGACCTGGTCACTGTGGGCTGAGCAACCCTTTTCTTGTAGATGCCCCCTGGTCTGAGAAGTGCAGGCTGCTGTTCCCAGTACTGGAAGAGTTGGGCATAAAGTATCAAAACCACTCCACAGTCATCATTGCCAAGATTGACATAACAGCAAATGACATTCAACTGGCGAACCTGGACCAGTACCCATTCTTCAGGTTTTTCCCCACCGACTCTCAAGAGGTAAGGGGCTCTAGAGAGCCACATAATTGGATAATGTTATACTATTATCAGAGACTTGGTTTCTCTCTAGCTCTGCATTTTTCTGAACCAGCTCTGTTCTTGGTTCCAGTCCCTTTTATGCTCTCTTGTTCAGTTAAATGTATTTTCTAGCAACTTCCACTCAAGCCCAAAGACCTGCTATACTTATGTAAACTTGAGTGTGTTGTTAACTAATAAGAGTGTCAAACAGATGGGGCTGCTTTGATCAGTCATGGTGACATGGTTCACTGTAGTATTGAGCCCTGCTCTCTCCATACAATATGTAATAAGGCAGGAGGCTCTCCATGGGAATATTATGGAAAAGGGTACTGCCAAAAGAAATAGTGTGTGACAGAGTCAATGTTCTTTACACCTGGGAATTTTAGTCCCCATCCAACCATCATTGGTGCTGCTGGAACACATTCTGAAAGTCACTGTGTCATGTGGGGAGGAGTATCAATCCAAGGTCTCTGCTCCTGAAGACAACATTGCTGAGTGGAAGGAGGAGTTATGATGATATAGGTCTATCTCTAAATGCAATAGAAACTAAGGGAACACCCCTGATTAACAACATACTAGGGCCAGGAGAACCAGGCTGACTCCTAGGCTATTTATGGTCCCCTGCCCCAAGGACTGATCCAGACGGTCCATGGAGGAGGACATCTAGCTGATCGAGGATGGGGAAGAGGGGTATTGGGGAACTGGGGATAATGCCTCATTGTTTGCCCATTAAATAATGTAACTCATTATGGACAATAAAAATTATTTTTAAAACTTAAAAAGAAAGATACTAAGGGGAGAGATGGATTCTGGTGGGAAGATATAGTTGAAATCTTTATGCAGACATGTGACTGGGGAATGAATAATAAGAACAACATATGAGCAAGAAGGTGGGGAGGAAATGACATGACACCCCAGTGCAGAAGATTCAAATGGAGAGGTCAGGGGAAATGATAAGGAAAGGATGAGGCAAAACTCACTAATATTGTTATATTTAAAAAGCTTAAACAACCAGAGGGAAGTAAACAGCTTTTTAACTTTCCCAGACAGTAACAAAGGAAAGGAACTAACAATGACTGTGTGTCAGATACTTTATAAAATAACTATTTCTTATTATCATCATTATTATAGTATTACTAATAATAACAAATGCATATTATCCAAATGCCATTTAAAGCACATCTAATATAGCAATTCATTTAATGCTCATAACACTGTGGGGCAGGTACTAGTATTAAATCCATATTATGGATAAGGAAACTGAGTTTGGATGTTCACTAAGCAGACCACACTCATAAGTAGTACAGCCAGAGGTTAGGCCTGTAAATTTTACCTTTATAGACTATGCTGTGACCCACATACTAAAATGAAAAGTTTTTATTTTCCTTATTTTAAGGTAATGGTAATGGAGGCTCAGAGAGATAAAGGTACCTGCTCAAAAAAATCCAGATTGTTAAGAGTTTATCTATATAATGATCTGTAAGCAATCTCCACTTTAACTCTTCTATGTCTTCTTCCTAGGCTGTTATATACAATGGAGAACATACCATGAAGGGCTTTACTGACTTTCTGGAGAGCCAAGTCAAGATTATGATGAAGGATGAGGTAAGAGGAAACAGGAACAAGCACACAGAATTATCATGAAATGAATTGTCTAAAATAAGAGATAGAGAGAGAGAGAGAGAGAGAGAGAGAAAAGAAAAGAAAAAAAGAAAAGAAAAGAAAGAAAAAAAGGTAGTGTGCCAGGAGTTCCATGATCTCCTGATCTCTGGAAATGGCTTTCAGGTGGGATAGAAGACAACCTTCCCACCATGCCTTTCAAGGGCATCTGTGACAAGGAAGTAGGGAGGACAGACTTTGGAAACCCAGAGAAAGTCAAAAGCTGTGAAATAACACACTGCTTCCAGGATTGCTTCCTTGAGCCTACTTTCCTGAGATGGGGACCAGATGTCTTGATGGGTTCTTGTCCTTTGGCATCACTCTCCTGAGAGGTGGGACCAACCATGTCTCACTGAGTGCATCTCCTAGAAGGTGCCATCTGGGTCAGTTAGGACTATTTATATTGCACATGTCAAAGGTTAGGGTCCATGGGGTGGATCCAGAAGCTCACACTGGTTTTCTCTCTTCCAAACTGTTTCCTTCTATGTTGTCTACTTTCTCCATCAGTTATTTCTTCATAGAGGATCAAATATTATTCCATAGCTCCCAACTTTACTTCTCCCAGTTTTTAAAGAAAGCATTCACTTTTCAGGAGTTTCAGCATATGTCCTAGAGAAGATTTCACTGGCTAAGCCAGAGTCACCTGCCTAGTCCTGGAATTAGGGGTTGGACAGTCATACCTGCAGATTGAGAGTAGAGGGAAGGTAGTTTCTCCAAATAGTCCCTTACCAGAAGGACCAAATCATAGTCAGGCACGTTACCATGTCATTGTATCTTTGAGGGCACTCCAGTCCAAAAAATTAATTTCTTATTATTTATATTTTTATAAAAAGGTTGTACTCTTAGACCCCACACCTCCTCCCCAATTCTGGCGAGGGTCTTCCATGGGGTTTTAGGAACCAAAAGGTCTCAGTCGGTCTCTGCAGGGGGTGGGGAACAAGGTGTTTCAGGCTATTCATACTCACCATGAAGCTCTTACAATCTTCCTGCACCCCTTCTGTAACTGAGTTTTGGTGGGCAATACAGGGATCTGATTTAGACCAGATGTTTTTATTCCCCTTCTTCCTCCCTCTTCCCCCTACTTATTCTTCAATAGCCACTCTCCATTGAGAAAAATGAAGTGATGGAAGAACTATTGGCTGAGGAAAATGAGACACCTGTTAAGGAGAAGTTACCTACACAACAGGTGCTTAAATTGGAGAATATGCCCAAACAAGACAGGCCAGGGGGAGAACTGCCTGAGCTGGAGAACATAACTGAACTAAAAGAGCCAGCAGGAGAGTTGCTTAAAATGGAGAATTTAACCAAGCTGGAAGAGCCAACAAGGCAGAAGAAAAGAACTGAGAAGGAGGAGGACACAGCCAAGCCTAAGCCACCTCCAAGGCCAGTGAAGAAACCAAAAGTCAAGGAAGAACTTTAGTTTCTCCAATGCCAAGAGGAAAGAGCCATTTTTCAAGTCCTGATATCATTTTCTGAATGGATCTTCTCCAATAATGCTATATATTGTTATGTCAGGGTGGGTGGAGCCTGGTAATAAAGTGCATGTGTGTCTTAGACTCTGATTGACTCATTACTTTTTTTTTTTTGGTTGGTGTTGGCTTTAAGAGCCATTTGGACTGAAATTCAGTCAGAGCTGCTTAAACCATACTGGCAACATTTAATGAGTACCTGCTACCTTCTGGACCTTCTTCTAGCACTGAAGGCTAGGCTTTATTGTTATCACTTACATGAGACAGGAGGAAACTGAAGCAGAGGCTAAAGAACCAGTTAGCACCACACAGGTAGAAAATTGTTGAGCTACATCCTTCATAATCTCACTCTAGACTATTTAGCCACTATGGGTACAGGCTCTTGTTGGTCAGAGACTCCAGAGTTTGGATAATCCTTGAAAATGGTATGAATTAATTGTTTTATACTCATTTGGAACAGTAAGATAGGAATCCTACCTAGACTGTCATGTCTCAGTAAGTGACTCCAGTCATCATGGGTCAGCTCCCATAAACTTGATAATCCAACTGTCTCCACTCACTTTCCTCCTCTTGACTCTACTCACTCTCATGTGACTCTATTTCCTTTGTAACTCCACTCTCTTCCATGTGAAGTCTCATAACTGATCTCTCTCTTAGTACTCTGCCTCTATACTTCCCTTCAGACACTCCATATTCCTGAAACTGCTTAGGTGATCTTTTGTTTTTGTTTCTGGTTTGTGTGTATGTGGCGCCCAAAGAAGATGTCAGATGTCCTATGGCTCTTCTGCCTTATTTCCCTGAGACACAATCACTGAACTGCTTGACCAGGGAGCCCCAGCGATAGTCCTGTGTCTGCCTGCTCAGCACTGGCAATACAAGCATGCACTGAACTCAGGCTCACAGCAAGCAATTTTACCCTCTGAGCCATCTCTCCAGGCCCAGCTGAGGTGATCATTAAGACACCATAGCCATGAAGGCTTACAATTCCACAGTTTCCACCATGTAACAACATCTTTATTGCTTTTAGAATAAAACTGGTCTGCTATCCAGGCCTGCAAGGTGCTGAAATTCTAGCCCTATAAATCACTCTTTTTAAAAATCTTTTATTGACAACCTCCATCCATATACACAATGTACCCTGATCATATTCCCCACTGACCATCCTCCTTTATCCCTCCTTTCCTCCTCCCTCTTCACTGAACACCTGCTTCTTTCCAACGAGGTCCTCTTCTATTTTGATGTCAAACTTTTGCCCTCACATTATGTCTGTCTTGTGCAGCTATGATCACTGTGAGGTAATAAATGCAACTGGTGCTTCATGTCTGTAAGACAGATTTTCCAAACCAGATCATTTTTTCTCCTCCTTCTCCCCTGACTTTTCTAGGGTTCAGTCACACTTTAGAGTTCACATCTCTGTGTGACTGTTCCCTCCTCCTGAATGAATGCCCTCAGAATATTCTTCCCTAATCTTCACACACCTGTGGTTTCATCATTCAAATAGCTCACATGTCTCACTTCAAAGAAGCCCTCTGGGATAGTATTGTCTGAAAGCAGCTTGCTTCTTCACTGTGCGATGACACATTGCTGCTTCCCCCACTGTCACATCAGCCTACAAGAGCAGATGCATCTGCTTTCCTAATGGCCACGACTCTGCTTGGTGCATAGTGGATGCTCAGTAAGTATCCATGGACCAACTGAAACCATAAAAACAGCACACTTTCTGAGACACATGTGATTTCATGGGCATTCAAAAGGAAGAAGTGAGGACAGTATTCCTAGATTCAAGTGGGAACCTGCATTGGTTTTCTCTGAAAAAACAGACTTGATGGCTTAAAACAGCACAAATTATTCTCAAAATTCCAGATACCAGAATTTAGAAATAAATTTCATGAGTTGAGCTTGGTGGTACATACTGTAATCCTAGAAATTTGGGAGACAGAGGTGGGAGGATCATGAGTTTTAGGCCCACCTGGGCTTCATAGAGAGGCCCTGTCTCAAAACAAAAATTTACCTGCTGGTTGGTACTTTAAGAAGAATTCCTTGACTTACTTTTGTTAGATCCTGTGGACTGCCTGCATTCATTGATTTTTTGTGTGTGTGTTTTAAATTAAGTAGAAATTTTGCATAAGCAAATCATGTGTTGTTAACACCATTTCCCTCCTCCCTGTCCCCATTCCACGGAGGGCCCTCCTCAGCCTGGATTGCTGGTATGCACCATGGGGTTGAGGGCTATGAGATGGGGGACAATGCCCCACCACGGCTTTTATGATCTTTCTGCCCCCTCTTCCACAAAATTTCCTGACCCAGGCTGGGTGAGTTTAAGTCCGTTTTAGTATTGAGCTCTTAGCACCTTCTGGACTTCTGCTTTGGAATGATTTGAGTCTCCTCAGTGTCTGTCTCCATCATCCTGGTGCATATTGACAGGCTTGCTGTGGGAGCAGCACTCTTGCTCATCTCAGCAATCTCTGTAGTTTCACCTGGGCCCTAGCATGTGTGCTAAGGGTGGTTCGCCTCTTGCCAGGAAGCCTTCTATTATTTCTTGTCTTGTTGGTAGAATTAGGTTGTCCTCAATTCTCATTGCCTTCTGAAAAATAAAAACAGATTCTCCAAGGAAGAGTAAAATAAGCCTAGGTTAAATGGGACAAGCATTGTTAATTTGGTGAGATTATAATGGCTTTAGCTTCTCTTTAAACTCATAGTTAGTGGAAGCTTCCCTTTGGAGTCAAGTCTTGGTCTCCATAGGAGTTTGGATTGGATCCCAGTTCCACCTTTGGGTTCCTTGCCACTGAATGGAACTCTTAGCCTACCAGAGAGCCCTTGATTACCCACCTAGGTTGAGTGCCACTATTGCACAGGAGTGTACATCTTGTCATGCTGGCTGCTGTTTTGTAGCAGTGTCTCCTGCTTTCTCTCAACATTGTTTTCCAAATTCCTCTAGCAGCTCACGTAAAGCTTTCCAGCATTTTATGGGCTAACCATCTGGGAACTGGCTTCCTTTCAGGTTCCACCTGGGTCTCTAGATATTGTGTCAGGAGACTGTGATGTCTTCAGCAATAGGGTCTTATCTTTTACCATGGGTGGGTAATCAAGTGGTTTGAAAGAATCCTGTCATTTTGGGGACCACGTAGAGAGATCAACAAGTCAATGTGGGTAGTTACTGATTTCTGGTATGGGGAGTTACAAGTGAGATCCAAATGTATTAGGGTTAGGCTTCATCTCATCCTCTTAAGGGCCCTTCATACCAGACAATACCCCCATATTCCTTTGGAGAGTTATAGCTTTTAGCCTACTGTCCAGGAGTAATTACTCTATGGTACCTATTCATTTTTATTCAGTTTTGTGTATATCTGTCCCTGCCCTCACATTCCCTCCCCTAAACACTTCCATCTCTATCATCTGTACCTTGAATTGCATGTCAGTTTGCTTGCAACTCAGATGTTCCTGGTTAGGAACATGTTAGGGAGAACATGCAGCATTTGTCTTTCTGTTCTTAGGTGAGTTTGCTGGATATGATCTGTTCCAAGACCATCCATTTTCCTACAAATTTCATTATGTCATTTTCCTTACTGTTGAGTAGAATTCCATTCTAGATATGTACCACACTTAGAAATCCATTCATCCAGTGATGGGTATCTGGATTGATTCTAATTCTTATCTATATTGAGGAACTATAAATATGGTTGAGCAAAAGTGCCTCTGTGTTGAAGAGACGAGCCTTTAGGGTAGATGCCCAGTAGAGGAATAGCTGGGTCTGATGGTAACTTTATTTTCATCTTTTCAGGAGTCTCTATATTGATTTCCATGGTGGTTATATGAGTTTGCACTCCCAACAGCAGTGAATGAAGGTTCCTTTCCCCTGTATCCTAGCCAGCATCTGTTGTTAGATTTTTTAATGATTGCCATCCTAGCTGGAGTAAGGTGGAATCTCACAGTTGTTTTAATTTGCATTTCCCTAAAGAGTGAAGATGTTGAACATTGTCTTGAGTATTATCCATTTTTATTTCTTCCTTTGTGAATTCCCTATTCAGTTCACTGCTCCATGTTTTAAGCAGGATGTTTGATATTTTATTACTTAACTTTTTGAGTTCTTTATAGATTCTAGATATTAGGCCTTTGTCTGTGGTGTAGCTGGTGAATATTTTCTCCCAATTTTAAGGTGGTATGTTGGCTCTATGCATCATATGTTTGTACAAAAGCATTGATGAGATCCCATTGGTTGAGTGATTGTTGAATTGGGTACTGGGGTAATGTTCCAGAAGTTTTCTAGGAGCTGGTGTGGTTTCTGTTGTTTTTATTGTTTTTATTTTTTAGCTTTGGTGCTTTATGGTATGATATCATGTGTGGAGTTAGATCAACTTTCCTGAATTTATGGAGTCATGTTTCATGTTCTAACATGAAGTCTGTTTTGGAGAAATTTCCAGGGGCTGCTGAGAAGAATGTGTATTCTGTAGAATTGGGATGGAATGTTCTGTAGACATTTGTTAGATATAATTGATCTAAGGCATTGTTAAAATCTATTATTTACCTGCTGATTTTCTGTCAGATGATCTATCTAGTGATGACAGTGGGTATTAAAGTCTCCTACTATGATGAAATTGGACTTTATTTCTGATTTGGATTTGTTGTCAAGCAAGTATTGTTTTATAAAATGTGGTGCACCTGTGTTTGGTAGATCTTCATGTTGGATTGTTCCCATGATGAGTAAGAAATGGCCTTCTTTGTCCTTATTAATTACTTTTGGCTTAAAGTCTATTTTGTCAAATATTATTGTAGCCACACCTGCTTGTGTTTTATTTCAATTTGCTTGGAAGATCATTTTCCATCCTTTCACCCTGAGGAGGTGTCTGTCTGCCTTTAGAGGTAAGGTGGGTTTCTTGAAGGCAGCAGATGGAAGGGTCCATTTATTCTGATCCACTCTGTTAAACTGTGTCTTTTTAAGGGAGAGTTAAGTCAATTAATATTCAAAGTTATAACTGTGAGATTTAGTTCCTGCCATGGTGGAGGGTTTATGGGTATTGATGCATTGTATGTTATTATGGTCACTCTGATTTTGGTTATCATGCTCATCTTCTAGTGGACTCTTGATGTTGGTTGCTCAACTCATCTGTATTATATATTTCTTGTTTTATCTGCTATAGATTTGGTTTTGTGTTCATGTCATCATAGAGTTGGCTTTTATCATGGAACATTTACCTTTCTCCTTCTATTATGAAGGACACTTTCACTTGGTACAGTAGTTTGGGTTGGAAGCCATAGGTTTTTCAACTTTGAAGTACTCCATTCCAAGCCTCTGGCTTTCATGATTTCCATTGAAAAATCTTAGGTAACACTGATGGAATTGCCTTGCTATGTGATGAGTTGTTTCTCTCTTGTTGCTTTTAGCACTGCGTTTGCTTTCAATGTTTAGAGTTTTAACTATGATGTGTCTTGAAGAGTTTCTTCTATTGTTCTGTATGTTTGTTTGTTTGTTTTGTGAGTTTCTTATATCCATATGGATCTCTCTTTTGCAAGATTGGGAAATTTTTCTTCAATAATGGTGTTGAATATGTTGTCCATGCCTTTGACCTGGATTTTTACCCTACTGGTATCCCCATGATCTGGACATTTGGTCACTTTAGGGTGTCCCACAATCCCCTCATATTTTGTTTTCATGATGTTTTGAACTTATCAAAGGTATTAGAATCCCGATCAATTTCTTCTGGCTTGTCTTCCAAGTCTGATGTTCTGTCCTCCAGATATTAACTCTGGTAGGGAGGAATTCTAGAGAGGGTTTTAATAGCTCTGTTTGATTTTTCCTTCTGTTGTATTTTTCTGCATTATATACATCTCTTTGTTGAGTTCCTGTTTCATGTCAAGGTTTGATTTTCTTAATGCTTCCTGAAATTCATTCTTGCGTTTGTTCATTTCTTCATTAAACCTAATCAGCTGGTCATTGAAATCCTCTACCTTCAATTTGTTTATCATTCTTTTGAGGTCCCTCTGATTTTCCTCAATTAAGTTGAACCTGTTGATGAAGGTTGAGTGATTGTGTTCCACTTCATTTACCCATTTGTTGACTGTGTCCAGCTCAGCCATTATCTTGGTCACAGTATTCCTGCAATTATATCCTGAGCTTATTGTGCTCTCATTTTGGGATTGTTTTTCTGTTGTCTCCCCTATATTTTGGTGGCAACTTCCATTGTAGGTCTAGATGACCTTGGTGGGGAGCTCTCAACTTATGTGTTGTATTCTTTTTGCATTGAGGTCTACCCATCTCAGGATAGAAGTCTAATTTCCTTCAGAAGGGAGCAAATATTGACCTTTGTAGAGTCTTCATTGAGTGTTCTATTTTGTATTTAAACTG